>VIAB01020827.1:25982-49072 GCA_009801035.1 Oophaga pumilio | reverse complement strand
AGAAGGTGTGTCCAAACTTTTGGTCTGTACTGTATATGTTACATTACATGTTTTGCATATGATGTAATGTTTATATATTAAAAAATAATAACTAAATCCAAGTATTTTTTTTTTTACATTTTATTCCTTTTTGTTACTTTTCAAAAAGAACTTTTTTTATTCTCATCTATATTTTTTTTTACTACAATGTACTGGCCTTTACCTGAGCCAGGATAATGTAGTTTTTGTTGCTGATCACAACACAGATAAAAAGGGGCTCTATCTTTCTATACCATATGCAATGGTGCTTACAGCAGATGAAGAGTTAACCAGCTGGGATTCTCACTATTAGAGCAGAGCTGGGACATTGTGACTGTGGCTCCTGTCCTGGTCGCCTGGGCACGGTCGCACAATCAGTATGATAGGTGTGCTTGTCATGATGTGGCTACGAGTAGACTCATCAGTCGTCAAGTTATAGCTACACAGTGTCAGTATCAGCTATACATACAGTATACGGATGTGCAATATCTTGTCATATATCTTCATTATCTGAAGTTGTTTTTTTCCTGCAGTATAGAAAAAAAATCTATTCCTGTCTGGAAGGACAGATGATTCTTAAGACCTTATGTATATGAGTGTAATGTTTTTCACCCCTGTTTATTAACCCCTGGGGTCTGGAGAGATCTTAGAGGGTAATAATATGAATTTGATTTGCATTGAATACATTCAATGGTAAATGACAAAATTCAAGCTCAATTTGAATTGGAAATTCGTCAGATTTGCTCATCACTGATTTATGATAATTTTAGCAGTTTGTTTGAATCTGGCAAAATTCAAATTCAAATTGAATGTTCAAGTTTACGCCGAGGTCTTTCTGGTCCGGTCATCTTCTTCAGTCGCTGATCACACATTAACAAAGAAGATAACGCGTCCATCACCCTTGATTGGGTCGATTTACGCTTTTTTTGGCGGATGAGGATCATCTAGTCCTTTCTGTAAAGCGACAGTCGATAATAATGATATGGAGGTCAATATCTACAGGTATTAATTACCATCCATTAAAGGGAATCTGTCACCAGGATTTTGCTATCCCATTTATGAGCAGCATAATGTAGATGTAGAGACCCTGATTTCAGAAATATGTCACTTACTGGGCTGCTTGCTGTCATTTTGATACGATCACAGTTTCCTCTGCTGCAGATCTAGCACTTCTCTGAATGCTGAGCTCTGTATAGCTCCACCCACATTACTGATTGGCAGTTTTCTGTGTACTGTGTGCATTGGCAGAAAGCTCCCAATCAGAGGTGGGGTGGGGTGGGGTTATACAGATTTGATGACTATGGCAGCAAAACTACAGATAACGGCCCAGAAAGTGACACAACACTGGAATCAGGGTCTCTGGCCCTATCTTTATGCTGCTCTCAGAGTAGGGGGCAAAAACCTGGTGACAGATGATCTTTAAGGAAAGCTGTGATCTGTGTATACAGTTTAGCTACAATGGCTGTAGGGAGTCTATAGTGGTGACACGATTGCTGCTCTTATCATAATTTACCTGTCTCCTCATATTGGCTCCTATGTATATACTAAAGCCCACCATGATCGGAAAGGCAGAAAACCACTGCATGAAGAGCAAGGACTGAATTATCCTAAAATCCAGACTGCCAAATAGAGATAAAATAAAAAAGCACATTATACTCTCTTGTCCTAGCTCCTCTTCTGTTTCGTGACTGCTAGAGATGAGCGAACCTGAACTGTAAAGTTCAGGGTTCGTACTGGGCACCTAGTGTCCGGGGCTGAATTCCAAACATGGACTTCGGAGTTTGATAGCACCAAAGTTTGGGTTACCCATTGACTTCAATAAGGTTCTGGTTTCGGTTCAATTTCAGGTAGAGTTGTGGTACCCAAACTGGACTTTGGATGGGACGGGAAGAGTTCTGATACCCAAACTGAACTTTGGACAGGTAGAGTTCTAGTACCCGAATGGAACTTTGGATGGGTAGAGTTCTGGTACCCGAACCAGACTTTGGATGGGTAGAGTTCTAGTACCCAAATGGAACTTTGGATGGCTAGAGTTCTAGTACCCGAATGGAACTTTGGATGGGTAGAGTTCTAGTACCCGAATGGAACTTTGGATGGGTAGAGTTCTGGTACCCGAACCAGACTTTGGACAGGTAGTGTTCTAGTACCCTAATAGAACTTTGGATAGGTAGAGTTCTGGTACCCGAACCAGACTTTGGATGGGTAGAGTTCTAGTACCCGAATGGAACTTTGGATGGGTAGAGTTCTAGTACCCGAATGGAACTTTGGATGGGTAGAGTTCTGGTACCCAAACCAGACTTTGGACAGGTAGAGTTCTAGTACCCTAATAGAACTTTGGATGGGTAGAGTTCTGGTACCCGAACCAGACTTTGGATGGGTAGAGTTCTGGTACCCAAACTGAACTTTGGACTAAAGTTCGGTTGAACCCGACCATCCACGGGTTCTCTCATCCCTAGTGACAGCACATCTGCTTCCATTGAGAACTCGTGCCCCTGAGATGGTTTTTGGGTTTTCCATAGCTAAGGCCAAGAAAGTCACATGGGCACCACAGGTCAATGACATCATTAATGTACATTGGTCCCATGTGACTTCATTGGCTTCAGCATCAGAAGAACGTGGATGCCAGGGAAGCTGAAAAGCTCTAGAGGAGGCATAAGAAGTCAGATGAGGACCAAAGGAAGATGACTGTAATGTTTTTATTTGTTCATTATTATCCCCTTCTCTATCTTCTTTTTAATGCTTTGGGGTCTGTAGAGGCCTCAGAACATAAGGGATTTTATGCCCTTTGCAATCGGGACACTTCCAAACTAATCTGACGGCTGATTTAGGCAAATCTGTCCAAAACAAATTCCAAGTTCATCTTCACTGCTAAACCATCTGTTAAAAAAAACATTAAAAAATTCAAAATTAAAAATGTAAAAAGAAATAAATGCACTTTCAATTGGCTAATGTTGTAATAGATTTTTCTAATATTTCCTGGGACAGCAAAGGTCGGTTAGTGACAAACTTTAGATAAGAAAAACTAAACTCATAAGTAACTAAATAAATAACTGATTTCTAATCAAATAGCTGCGTAAATAAAAATAGATAAAAAAAAGCAAACAAAAATTAATAGATGAACCCTCCGGGGGTTTAGATTTATCTGATGTTTACATTTAGATTAATCTCATGTGTAAATGGTAACCTACGAAGTGAATAAATGCCATAAATTATGCAAATAGATTAAAAAAATAAATAAATAACAAAGTCTTCCTCTGGTTTAGATATATAACATGTGCACAGTGTCTCCTGGGACCGTCCATTGTTGCTTCAAAAGACCAGTTAATCATAGGTGACAAATACAATATTCAAAAAAAATCATAAATTCACGTAAATGAATAATTAATGTACAAATATAAAACCAAACAACTAAGTAAAGTAAATGAAACAAATAAATAACTAAATAAATTAATAAGATAAAATAGCTGCCGTACGTAAACTAAAAATCGTACACCGTTGCTAGCAAAAGACTTTTTATCAACAAGATTATAAAACAAATTAAAGATGTAAATTCAGAAATTAAAATAAATGAAAAAAAATGCATAGCAAATATTAAAAAAAAAAAATGAAAAAGCATGAAATAAATAAAATGTTTAAATGGGTTCAGATTTACACATATGGGCAAAAAACACAAAGTAAAAAGAATAAACACAAAAATAAAAAAAATATCAAATATTAAGAAGTTAAATAAACAAAACAAAAAAGAGTAGAAAATAATAAATAGAACCCGTAGATTTATTGCACGCACTCAATGCATTCTGGAACCGTCTGCCAACTTATCAAAATCCACAAAAAAAAAAAATGTAAATAAGTAAGTAAAAAGAAATAAAATAAAATATACAAAGGAATAGAAAATAATAAATAGAATCCATAGATTTATTACACGCGCTCAATGCCTCCATTTTTACTGGTCATAAGTGACAAACAAACGGAATATTTTTTATTTAAAAAAAAAATAAAAAATCGGTAACAAGCCCTCTTCTGTGACCTTTCTTGTAGAATAATTGATTGTGCTTGTCCTCGGCTGCAGAGAACTTCGGTTTGGCTATTGTGCTCTTTCACATAGAAATGATTCCGCGATTGCTTTGTTATCCGTGTTGTTGTTTTTTTCTCTCTCTTCCTCCGGTAAACACTGTATACAGTATTGGAGAGCGGCATACTAAGAGATCAATTGTCATAATTTGCTGGCAGCATTGCATTTAGCAAACGACTGATGATTGATTCAATAGTCTTTGCAGGTGTTCCCTGGTATCTGTAATGGACTGTAAGTAATTTATTACAATTCCACAAACTGTGGCTCCTGGGTTTCTGGGACGTTATTTAGTAATTACTTGGAGTATTGATGTCTTGCTAGAAAAGTAATACCAAGCAAACTATGTATGTACATGTTTTCATTAAGTACGTTTGTCCTTTTGAATAGCTGCGGGGGGAAAAGCAGAAATTATTCGATGCCACTTTCATCTTTTTCACAGTCCTTTTCAGCTTTTTAAATGACTTTTGGGAGGAAAAAGAAAATAAACACTAATCTATAGAGCGAAGGAAAGCGCAAATTCCCGGAATACTGCAGAAGACTTTTATTGACTCGGGTCCATCATTGGGGTCAGGTACAGTAATGACAATCTCGAAAGTACTGACATGTCTTTCTGGCGTGCACGCAAATGAATTATCGGACTGTAATTACATTATTCATTGTATTTAAATAAGAATTCCCAAACAGAGAGATGCTAGAGATGAGCGAATTGATTTGAAACAAATTAAATTTGCATTTAACTTTAAAAAAAATATCGGATTCACCAGAATACAAATTTTTGTTGTAATTTGCGAATTCAGCAAAATGTCCGGCACTTGCTGGATAGACTGCCAGGAAGTGGTTAAAAAAAATCTTATACTCCTCTCCTTTGCCCTTCCCATACCTGACTACTGCCGCCGATCCTCCAGTCAACCCTCCTATCTTCTGTCTTCACCTCTCCTTTGCCCTTCCTATATCTGACCACTGCCGCCAATCCTCCAGTCAACCCTCCTATCTTCTGTCTTCACCTCTCCTTTGCCCTTCCCATACTTGACCACTGCCACCAATCCTCCAGTCAACCCTCCTATCTTCTGTCTTCACCTCTCCTTTGCCCTTCCCATATCTGACCACTGCTGCCAATCCTCCAGTCAACCCTCCTATCTTCAGTCTTCACCTCTCCTTTGCTTTTCTCATACCTGACCACTGCCACCGATCCTCCAGTCAACCCTCCTATCTTTTGTCTTCACCTCTCCTTTGCCCTTCCCATACCTGACCACTGCCGCTGATCCTCCAGTCAACACTTCTATCTTCTGTCTTCACCTCTCCCTTGCCCTTCCCATACCTGACCACTGCCGCCGATTCTCCAGTCAACACTCCTATCTTCTGTCTTCACCTCTCTTTTGCCCTTCCCATACCTGACCACTGCCACCGATTCTCCAGTCAACCCTCCTATCTTCTGTCTTCACCTCTCTTTTGCCCTTCCAATACCTGACCACTGCCGCTGATCCTCCCGTCAAGCCTCATATCTTCTGTCTTCTCTCTTGTTTCTTCTATCTCCCTCCTGGACTGATCTTGTGTTCACTAGGCTCCACATTTTTAGGTGCATAAAAATAGTGAATATAAATATCGAATGAAGCAATGTAGAAGATAAGAGATAAAAGACGGAAGTGGGAAGATGACAGAAGAAGATGGAAGATAGAAAATGGATCATGGAAGAATATGGAAGATAGAAGATGAAAGATGGAATATAGAAAAAGATGGAAGAAAATGGCATAGAAAATAGAAGACGGAAGATAGAAGACGAAAGAAGGAAAATAGAAGATGGAAGACAGAGGTCAGAAGACGACATTAGATAGGAAAAAGAAGAAAGAAGCCAAAAGATGGAAAACAAGTTGGATGTCAAAAGACACAAAATAGAAGACAAGATAGAAAAACGAAGACGATAGAAGATAGAAAAAGTTTTAAGATAGAAAACAGAAGATGGAGGTCAAATAAAGACAGAAGATAGGAAGAAGACAGAAGGTGGAAAAAGGAGATGAAATACATTATTTTTTGGCCCAATACTAGCAGATTTGTTTATTCTAATCTATCCAATGCAAATCAAATGTCCCCCTGAGTTGAGAAAATGTGATCCCACTGCAACAGATTTCATTGTAATCCTGTGATGATGACTGCAGTGCTGAGAAGTGATCTCTACAGAACAGGAAGTGTCAGCCAAAAATGAGCCTCAGTGTGAAAACTGCAAGATTTCAGGACTTTTTTAAATTATACATATAAGCAAGAAAAATTAGTTCGGTGTTAACCAAGTGTAAAGACACTTTTTGTCTTTTTGTACAACTTGTCATAAAATCACAATGTGCTTAAATTTTTATGAACTAAGGCAACATACAGAGTAAAATAAAACCTTTAACGACAAATCAGCCCTGCTATATCGCTAATATGGACAGTTTTTTTGCTGATTCTCTTTTCAGACCAAAAGCCACATAAAAAATATCAGATGTAACCCCAAATCCCAAATCAGGCATGGGAGGTCGTGGCATTTTTGACAACAGCGGGGTTTTTATTACATATATTTCTAGCAGACAATGGAGATTACAAGGTGACTCGGCCTCATTTAACAACGCTGTAAAATATTTGTTTCTGCCGCTTTTAATATCTTCTTTATGATTAATCATTTTATATCACCCGTGTAAATCAAACTGAACACTAAAATGCAAAGGAAAAATGTAAAAAAAAATGAAAATCAATTGTTCTTCCGCAGCAACAGGTGGACAATCATCATTGCGGTCCTCGAATGACTCGGGGGCATTGATTATCGTCTGCTTATAGTGATTCAATGTTTTTTAATGTACTTTTTATGCCGGATCTTGAAGAACGGGCCACTTATTTCGAGGATTTATTTTTTCTTCATTTTTATCTCTGTAAACCAAAACGCTTTGTGTCGATAAGTGTAATCCCCTTTGCCTTTTATTCCCCCGTAGGAACGATACGAGCAATTCCAGCTGGATATCTGCAACGATGGATTCGTAATTGCGCTAGTGAGAAAACTGACAAAATACATCTCGGGCTTTTATCTGTGAAGATCGTGGAGTATTGTAATCTGGAGAATGAGAACGCTGCGTTTAGCTTGTTCATAGACTTATTCCAAGTGCGGAATTCAATTCTCACACATTGGCGTTCCTCGAGGCGGCATTTCATGATGTAACTGAATATCCATCCACTAAATATTATTGCGATTAACTTTAAAGAGGAGTTTTGCTTTCAGATACAGAAAGCTTTTTAAATTATTTTGGGTCCGATTCATCAAATAGTTTACCCCAGCATAAAACTGATCGAAGGACATAGAAGGTCTACATCTCCTTGGCCGTGGCCAGTTAGGCTTGCCAAATTTGCCTTTCAGCTCACATCACATGCTATAGCACAGCCTATCAGAAGGTACTATAATAACTTGTATAAAAGCAAAAGCAGGGAATGCAGCAGCCACTTTAGGGTGAATCTGGACAGTAATAGGACGTCACAGATTTGTCATAGAAATAGAGAAAGACAATAAGCACTGAATGAACAATATATATAGTGTGTGACAGCACAGAAATAAAGAAGATTAGTGTGCGAGATAAAAGAATATTGCCATACACATCTTTTCAGGGCAATTTGAGTCCTTGGAGTGCTTTTGATCCGCGCAAATCAATGCAAATTTGAATTTCAAAAAGCTGGTTTATATCAACTGGTTGCCTAACGATGATGCTGCTGACAGGTTCCATTTAATTATTTGCCTTAATCATTGATACAAAGTCAGGATTTAATAATTTGGCAGATGGATCCCTGATTAACTAGCAGGCGCAGATATCAGGTAAGCAAAATTAGGAGAAGTAACTGAATACTCCATTTTCCAGTAAATTAATAATATAACCAACAATGTAGGAATCGTGTGTAAATTGTATCCACCCACTTGCAGCACAACGTTTCACACTTAAAGGGGTGGTCCATGACTTTAACAGTGATGGCCAATCCTCAGGATATCAATGTCTTGACACTCGGCACCCCCACCAATCAGCTTCAGCAGCGGCCAGAACTGCTCAGTTACGTAATTGCCTAGCGCAGCTCCGTCAGCTGTATAGTGGCCGCGACCGGGTACTGCACACCTGCCCCTGCTCAAATCAATGGGAGGAAGATGCGCAGCAACTAGCAGAGGCCACTTTTACGTCGACAGCTTTGCTGTGCGGCAACACCGCTGATCAGACATTGATGACCTATCCTAAGGACAGCAAGGAAGAAACACGGAACTCATTTTGTAGTGAATGAAAAGCACACGGCAGTGAGTTTCTGATGAAAATCCAATAGCGGAGATCGAAATGTTAAATTATTTGGATTGCCATTAAAGAAACTTTTTTTCATTCTAGACTAAGCGCCGAGTTTCTTCCTTGCTAATTATATGGGTTGGACCCTTAGTCGAGCACTTCATCTCATAGCCATGGAGTGCCATATACCTCTACAAATATATTGCTCTCCTAAGGATTGGACATTAATGTCAAAGTAGTGGGCAACCCCATGTGTTTGCTGGAATTTGTAAGCCATGATATTGCAGATGTCTCAGATCCCCTCTTCAAGGCATATTTGTGAGAATATTTATCAATGGACGGTCACTTTAAATGTAGCATTGGTCATAAATTCACACGCCATTAGCTAAGCTAAGAGCGATTTAGCTGTTGGAAGGTAACATTTTGCCTTCTTTGCCGTCGTTAATTCTGAATTCCATCAGAAGGTATAAAGTGTTCTGAGATTTTTATGAGCTAGGTGTCACTATATCAACCACAAAACTTTACGGGAACAGACGCACAGCAAACATCAATCAATTCTAATCCTCCGACAAACAAGGTGAGGTTTTTCCGCTGAGCTATTAGATGCCCGGGGTTTAAAATCTTTTACATATTTTATCTTTTAAAGTTATGATGATTAAACTTTTTGAAAGTCTTTTGTACAAAAACAAGACGTTGAGATAAAAAGTAATAAAATAAATAAAATGAAAACGTTGCACACGAAGGAAGATTCCACCAGTCGAGAAAAATGTACGAAGAGATCAAGACGGATTTATTTCAAGAAGTTGTCAAGTCTTTTTTATAGTATTTTTATTGGCATTCGGAGGACGTCAGAGTACAGTGGCAGGTCTCACTTCATCTGGGTGTCAGCTTCGTTCGAAGAAAGAGAGAGTGAATCAGCGACTGATTGGCTTCAGGGCTCATGTGACATAACAATGTGATGAGATGTCCAGGAGACTAGGCACAGCCATCGCTGCAACAACACCCACACCGGAGGTGAGTATAGCTGTTATTATTTTGCATAGGAGAAATATAGTGATGGAGAAGATGTTGTCTGAATACTGGACTTCCCCTTTAAGACACAAGATAGGGAGGTTGCTAATGGTGCATTTTGTTTATTACAAGTTATCACCCATCCAGAGAAGAGATGACCACTAGAATCCATAATGATCACCAGAATAGTGGAATACAACGATGGTTCCACATGCACAATGCTGCTCAATTCAATGTCTATGGGAATAACAAAAATAGCTATATACACTGCTGGGCTACCTCAGGCTTTGAATAGATCAATGTTCATCCTCATTGAATTATATATAGAGGGCCATGCATGTCGTTTAAAGCAGTGCTGTTATGATAGCATAGCGTAGGTAACACACTAAAACTGCTATTGACCCTGTCGGTTCCTGTACTAACTAGATATCATGACCCCGCAGTCCATAATGGTTGCTGCGTGAGCTGGGATAGCCCTAGCAACAACTAGACAATGGCAACTCGGATCTATGCTGCCTAAAAGGCTGTCAAGCACTTCACATTTCTGCTAAAGAAGCTGAAGGCAGAGTAGAGTGCAAATTACCTACTCAAGGGAAAGTGTGCAGAAATAGAAAGAGATCCCAGAGTGAGTAAAACAAACCACAAAATACAAAATAAAGGATTAACTAAGTACTGTTATAGAATATGCCACCTACTTCCTAAAAAGAAACAGAATATAGGTACAGAATAAAGAACATAAACAGCAGAGAGATGAACCCTAGCTGGTCTTCCACTGACTGACTTAAACTACAGCAGTTTGGCTGGCCATCCAAATAATGCTATCACCAGCAGGAAATGCCACCAGGGAGAAAGTATATAAAGTTGCACCCGAAAGTTGATAGGGCAGACAAATGAGTAAATGAAAACACCTGATACCCTAAAAAGACTGAAGCAGGGATAACAAAAATTAAACTCCCAGATAAAAGGTGTATCTGTTGGGGCTCGGCAGACAAAGAAGCTGACCACAAAGCACAGGCTCAAGGGTTCGAACTGAAAGACCAGGAAAAAGAAAAAAAATAGATGGACATGAACTACAACCAGTGATGAGGTTTAGGTTTCAACATATTCTGGACTCATTTGGAAAAGAAAATTGGGAAGCCATACTAAACAACACCATGGGCCTTCTTTTTCTAATTGTCCACTAAGGAATGCAACATTTTCCAGGAATAATAACGAGAAAAGAAGGTGTCCTACCCTTATATCAGTGTGTAGCTCTTTAGCCAATCGTATGATGAGTAGCAGAAAAGTAGACTGGGATTCTTCTGGGACTTCTTCTGTAGTCATAATTTGCATTGATAGCAGAAAAAAATATATATATTAAAAAAAAAAACATCTGCACACGGTAAAACTTTTTTCATCCAATACCCAAAGGTCCGCCATTGCCCTCCCTTAACTCATAAAGAGGACAAACATTCCCATCTGTCTCTTAAAAGATGACAATTATCATAACCTCTAATCCTTCTGACTGACAGCGTGCCAGTGTACACTCTCATCCTTTAGCTATAATATTTATAGAAGCCATGATCCTTCTCCACCAATGGTGACCTCTAGCCGGCTCTAAGGCTTACCGCTGAGAAAAATAATTCACTTCCGAGGTGCGGAATAGAATAGAACTGCTCATCTTCTTAATAACTTTAATGTGTCTGTCATGTCACAAATTTATCTGACTCCTGAGCCCATCTGAGCCGCAGACGTTCGCTTTTAATCTAATACCTGGGTTGACTGCATGTGGACTTAATAGCTTTGCACAACTTCGTGTCTTAAAGTCTCTCTCTCTATTTTTCTTCTTCTAGTAAAGGAAGTCACTAAAAAAATAAAGGAAATAAGCCGATATTATTGTACCGATACTTGGTTGAACAACAGATTAATGTGAAAAAAGTTTTAAAAAAAGATACGTAAATATTTTTGTTTTAAAAAAAATCGATTATTCTAATTCATTTTAGATGAAGTTTGCATCAGCCAGATGAAGCTCAAGTGACCTCAGCTTTTCCATAATGCCTTGCAGCTATCACATCACATGATATAGCACAGCCAATCAGGAGAGACTGTCATAGCCTATATAAAAGCTGAGGCAGAGAATTCAGCAGCCAGTTTGGGGTGAATCTGGATAGTGAGATGATGTCAGAGCTCACAGCTAAGCATTAGGGAAAAAAAAAAAAATGATTACCCATACCCATATGTGTAGAGGTAACTTTGAGATAACTAAGATTGTGTTTGCGTTAAAGAGTTTGACAAGGGTTGAATAAAGTCTTAGAAGATCTCAGAATCCTTGATGTCTTTTCTGGACAACTGAAGTACTTGCAATTCGTAGTTAATTAAGTTGCCATGAGTCAAATTTTTGGAAAAAGTTTCCAAATTGTAATTTCAAAATGATTTAATCCTCTCAATAATTTATATATCACTAGCTGAACTGTTGACCCTCTACAGCCGGTGATGGGTGATCAGACTGCCTCAGGTGGGTGCAGTGAGTATTACTCCTTTTTATTCTTTTATCCCATTTTGAGCCTTCAAAAATACTGTGAACGTCAACGACCTCTTTAAAGTTGTAAAACATGTAAAAGAGGTATTATTTCCCGAGACTATTATGGACAATGTCTGGTATTGCTATACTGCTTCCTTCATTTTAATTATAATGAAGCGCATTACCAGAACCAGTTGAGCAAATTTTACCCAAATTTTGGATTCTTGGGAAATCAAAATTTTAATTATTTAATTCATATAGTCACCATTTTGTTGGGTTCTTTGAAGGCTGAAAATGGAAAATGGGTTAAAATAATTTAAATACATTATACTCTCCTTAACCTAGGCCCTCATCTGACACAATATGATGCCTAATCCACAGCTCCTCCATCCTCTGGTCCGGTTTCTCGTGCACTGAGGCCAGTGATTGACATAATTTTGTCACATGTCATTGATGCCAACGTCGTTCGTCCTACAGTGAGGCCAATCATTGATTTCACCGCCAGATTAACTGGAGACCCATGTAGAGCTTCAGGGAGCTGAAGAGGCATCTAGAAGAATCCCGTCCATTTTTTTCTCCAGACACCAAAGCATAATAAACGACAATTGGGACACTTTCAACTTGGTCAAAGTTTATTTAGACCAACTGGAATCTGTTGGCTGATTGTTTCAGATGTTGGGTGTTTTTCTCATCTCTCATCAAAAAGTGCCAAACTTATGCTTAATAAGTCAGTAAGTGATGAAAGAAAAAGTGTACCTTGAGGCTCCTGGGTGAAAATGCTTCACAACAACTTGACACCATTTATGTGTAGAGCAAAGAATGTTTCTGATGAATAGCAGTTAACAGTGGCTTCCCTCTGTAACCGACCATGGCTTGACTCTGCAACTGACTATGGCTTCCCTCTGCAACCGACCATAGCTTCCCTTTGCAACCGACCATATCTTCCCTCTGCAACCGACCATGGCTTCCCTCTGCAACCGACCATATCTTCCCTCTGCAACGGACCATGGCTTCCCTCTGCAACCGACCATGGCTTCCCTCTGCAGCCGATCATAGCTTCCCTCTGCAACCAACCATAGCTTCCTTTGTGCATATTTAACCCTGCAACAGGATTGAAGAATGTGATGGGTTGCCATGGCATATTAGTCATAACAAGGGCCTCAGGTCAAAATTAAAAAGTTATATAGTAATATTTTAAAAAACAACTTAAAGTAAACATTTAAAAAAAACACCCATAATTGTAACGACAGGTACTTTAAAAACTGCTAAATTAGTCCTACACCCAGTAAGGCTATGTGCACTTGAAGTTTTTCTTTTGAGGCAACCACTTGAGGAAATGCTCCTTCATTGGGGAATTTTGGAGAAGTCTCTTAAAGCAGTTTTGAAGAATTTTTTAAAGTGCTTTGGAAGAGTTTTTCTCCTGCATTTTGGTTGGACAGTGCCTTGCTTGGAGCGTATTCCGTCTTGTCCTACAAGGCGTTTTTCAACACCTGAAGCGGGAAAAAATGGTCAAAGCATAAAAAATCTAAACAGCAAACTGGGTTCACAGTAGAAATGGATTGGAAGAGTCTTCCGGAATTTTTTTAAGTGATTTTTTTAAGCAGATTCACGGCAAAAGCTGGCAACCACGATTACCAAACATCTTTCATCACAAGTTGCGAGTGATCTGCAGAGCTGAGGTTCAAATGTCGCCAGTTAACCTGTGTAACCATGATGCTGGGGAGCATGCATACAGTATGTAAATTTACTGACTCAGGGGAGAGTCAGATGTCCATATAACGTTGATGAAGATTGCAACGCAGTGCTTGGACTGGCCATCATCTCTCCCAACAGTAGCATGACAACATGTATTTCTATGGAGTTGTCACGCTTGGGTCAGGAGAGCCACCAGCCAGTCTGTGCAATGTGACCCTCGTCCATGTTATATGGCCGTGTGACTCTTTTCTCATACTGAAATATAGTTGAATTCGTGGTCTTCTTGTTCTTTCTTAATATACAACCACAATGACCTCTTAGCGGTTTCCATCAACCAGAAAGACTTTGAATGGAGCAGCCACCAGAATAGTTGACCATCACTTAAATCAACCTACTCCAGACAAGATGATCTAGTGAAGAGGATTGATGGTCTGTGGATGATCTTTCTATGAAAGGAATTGTCCTATTCTGGACAACCCCTTCTTAATAGCTTAAAAGTTGTCATCTGGTGCAGAAGTTAAGGAGCATACTTACCTCCCAGACAGGCACTACTCCATCGATCTTCTTTCCATCTGTCCTAGACATCATGTGACATTATTATGTCTGCAGTCAATCCGTTGTTGGGAGGTGAGCATGCACTTTTAGATTTTCTGCACTAGACTGCCACTTTTTAGACTAGATTATCCATCTTTGAGGTCCATTCATAGGACCTACTGTAGACCTCCAGTATTCCGAGGTTTTTCCCCTTATGAATGTCATTTTTGGGTAAGCCCCTTTAGGACTCCTTCACCTACATTTTCATATGTTTTTTTTTGTGGTGTTTTTCATTTTCTAATATTAAATTCTATGAAGAAATATGAAACGCAAAACATTCAATGGTTTGTAGCGTTTCGATTGCGAAAATTAAAGGTTCTTGTTTTATTGGCTTCCCTCTAGGCAAAAAAAGTCTATAGGGAAGCCAACAAAAAATAAACCGCCATGATTAGAATCAAATGTTTCCATAATATTTTTTTATAGTGTTTTTGGTGAATTTTTGAATTTCCTACTTTTGTCTTAAGCAACATTTCACAAGTTTTATAAAAAAAAAAAAACTAAAACTTGACTGCCTCGAACAAAATGTAACCAAACCTAAAAGTCTTCAAAACACCGATAACCAAAATATCATGTGAACATTCGATTCTCATCGTGGCGTTGCTTCCCTAACGGTTTACAATGCTAGAAAGAACTGTGTATGAAGGCGGACTTAACCCTTCGAAGACTTTTTCCTGGCATTAATCTTCCCGATGCTTCTTCGGTTGTCGCATTGCCTTTCTCCGACAGTTAAGAAATGTATCCGTCATGAAAGGCACGTCACTTGCATGTGACTGAGATGGATCAGAAAGTTTATTCTCACACTGCACTAAGCTTCCCAGCCACCTTATAAAACATTAATCTATTGGAAAGGATAAGATATGATCCTTCACACAAAACATGTCATAACTATTTTGATAAAGTATTTGTAATACACCAGAACAGATGGCTCTTCCATACCGGTTGGCATTAGAGAGACTTTTGCTGACAGGCACATATTAAGCAACTGCAATTTTGTTTTTCCGCAGCACAATCAGATGCATTCCCCTATTAATCAATCACAGCTGGCTGGCTTTTTGACAGCTGGAGCTTGCAGGCTTTCCTGAATTGAAAGCCTGGTGCTATTACCAACTCATAGATCCCATGATAGATGAAATGGTGCAAGCCGGACCGAACGAGATATCAAGAATGGATCTGGGTCCAATGAAACAGATATTGTCTCATACGCCGGCCGGTCCTTCCAAGGGGGATGCATTCCCAGATCTGGTTTATTTAAACCGATAATGGCTCATTAAAAGCATGTTTATTCTTCAATCACCACCATTCATGTTCAGAAATCTCCAAAAATAACGACGGCGATATTTGCAAATAGCAAACAGTTTAAAAAATGTAATGTAAAATGTCCAAAAATATAATTTAAAGAATTATTCGACTTAATTACATTTTTTGTTTGATTTAGTTTTATGTATTTTTTTCTTAGATTTTGCAATTCCAGAAATATCCTAGATTTGCCATTAGAAGAATCATTTCACAAAAAAAAAGAAAGAAAAACACAGCGGAAATTATGTGCATTATTTAAGCACTTTTAAAAGTGTTTTTGATGCATTTTTGATGCAGTTTTCAATACTGCAAAGTCATTTTGAGCTTAATGGTAATAAAAAAAAAATACTGAAATAAAAAGATTGAAATAATATACAACTGTTAGAAGCGGGCGATTCAACAATGAATTTGTTTGGAATTTTTAAGAATTTGCTGAACGCAACAAATTAGAGCGATTTTCAATATACTTTGCAAATTTCCTGAAATGGCTGCTGCTTTTTGACACATTGCAGAAGATTGCATTTGCCAGAGAGTGATCACATGACCTTGTGCAGGTTTCTCCATAATATATGCAGCTGTCACATCACCTGGTATAGCACCACCAATCAGTAGGGACCATTGTTGCCTGTATAAAAGCCGAGGCAGGAAATGCAGCAGCCACTTTTTGGTGAATCTGGGTAGTAAGAGGACGACACAGCTCACAGTAAAGCCATAAAGGTAAGGAGGAAAAATAAAAACCACTCAGGAAACTGAACAGATAGTGTGTGAAAGAGAATAATAGAATAATATCATACATGTTTTCAGGGCAACTGGAAAAATTGGAGTATTAGCAGGGAAAATTTGGCAAATCCAGAAAATTTTAATTACAAAAGATTCACTCATCTATAATAAATAAGCATTTTTATTATTATTATTATTATTATTATTATTATTATTATTATATACAAATCACATTGAGATAAATAGTAATTTTTTTGTGTAATAATAATAATATTAAAAACTGTTACCTGTCCTGCCTCTAGCCCTGGGCTTTGCTTCCTTTCCTTATGGCTGGCTCCATCTGTGTAGTCCACATTGGGTTCCTGTGGTAACATGGCAAACACCTCTGACATCATCAAGCAAGTCCTCTTAAGGCTGGCTCAGGCGGCTATGTGCCTTGTGAGTATTCAGGAAGTAAAGCATCCTGTTACCATGTGATTTTCCAGCAGTTAACCTGATCTAACACTCGATTGTGCTCTAAGCAGTTGTCTAATTACCTTCCCAGATCCTGATAATGGAAATTATGCAACTAACTACTACTTCCAAGCGTGGTCAAGCTAATCCTGATGCTATTGCCGTCCCAGCTCTGCTGTATCAAGTTACTCATTTACTAACGCACCTCTGCTATCAAGGTAACTGATAACTTCTTACTTTATGCTATCCTTGTGTTATAGCACATGTACAACTCTGCTGTTCATGTGTGTCACCATTTAACTGCTCCAATATACCATATTGCACATATGTCTGTTTTGTTCCTGTGTTTAAATGCCCTTCTGCTAGCAAGGTACCAGTTTCCTATACATCTCTGCTACTCCTGTGTATAGTCACACATCTGCTAGCAAGATGACAGTTCCCTAAAGTTCTCTGCTATTCCTGTTTTTTAATGCGTTTCTGTTAGCAAGGTAACAGTTACCTATACATCTCTGCTATTCCAGTGTATAACAATACTTCAGCTAGCAAGGTAACAGTTACCTATACATCTCTGCTATTCCAGTGCATAACAATACTTCCGCTAGCAAGGTAACAGTTACATATACATCTCTGCTATTCCAGTGTATAACAATACTTCCGCTAGCAAGGTAACAGTTACCTATACATCTCTGCTATTCCAGTGTATAACAATACTTCCGCTAGCAAGGTAACAGTTACCTATATATCTCTGCTATTCCAGTGTATAACAATACTTCCGCTAGCAAGGTAACAGTTACCTATACATCTCTGCTATGCCAGTGTGTAACAATACTTCAGCTACAAAGGTAACAGTTACCTATACAGCTCTGCTATTTCAGTGTATAACATCACTTCCGCTAGCAAGGTAACAGTTACCTACACATCTCTGCTATTCCAGTGTATAACAATACTTCCACTAGCAAGGTAACAGTTACTTAAAGATTTCTGCTATTTCTGTGTTTAAATGCCTTACTGCTAGCAACATACTGAATGAATATACATCTTTGTTATTCCTGTGCATAGCCTCACTTGTGATAACAAGATACCAGTTGATCTATACATCTCACTTTTGCTAGCAAGATATTAATTGTCTTATGATCTCAGATGTAAAATTTGCACCTCTGACTTAGTTTCATCTAGCGTTTCCTGCTCCGCTTGCCCATTTGCTGTCCTCCAATTCTGCTATCCTCGTCTCCACTGATCCAGTAAGTCCAGCTCTGCTGCATCATCTGCTCTAGTCCATGCTGCTAATCCTGACCTGTGGATTAGAGAATCCATCTTGTCAGCTGATCCCATAATAAAACATAATAATAATTATTATTACACATCTACTACAGTCGCTATATAAACCCTTCTGGATCTTTTGTGCTTGAGCTATAATAGCCTGTCAATTTGGGAATATCTGCACCTTGTTCATATACATTTTATGATGAGATTTCGCATTCAGCTGCTGGTCTAAAGTCTTTAAAGTAATATTTTACAGTCACTGAAACCACTTTGCTCCAGTAATGCTTTACACAGTTACCTCTTTATAGGTGTTAAAACTAGTGATGAGCGAATGTGCTCGGATACGGTGTTATCTGAGCATGCTCGGGTGCTAACCGAATGTCTTCAGCGTGCTCGAAAAATATGTTCCAGTCCGTGCGGCTGGATGTCTCGTGGCTATTCGACAGCTGCAACACATGAAGGGATTGTCTAACAAACAGGAAATCCCTGCATGTGTTGCGGCTGTCAAACAGCAGCGAGACATGCAGCCACGGGGAGTCTAATATATAGGGTTTTCAAATGCGCAGTAAGTAAATTCTCCCTGCAGATTCAATGCGGATTTCACCCTTTGCAATAGAAAGTGTGAAATCTGCAGAAAATCTTCATGTCACAAGCACAGATTTTTGAAGCTTCGAATAAAACTGCTTCTAGGGTGTTACATATTGCATGTTTATTGTGGCATAATATTTACGGTATGTCACCTTGAATATTTTTGAGTAACTGGTTGTATAAAGTGGTGCTAACAACTTACATTTTAGCATACATTTACATAGTTAGCTTTGTTTTTGCTGCCACTCAACAGTGTGATGCAGCAGCAAAAAAGGCAAATACAATTCTGGGATGTATCAACAGAAACATACAGTCTAGATCACGTGAGGTCATTATTGCCCTCTACTCCTCTTTGGTCAGACCTCATCTGGAATACTGTGTCCAGTTTTGGGCACCACATTTTAAAAAAGACATCAACAAACTGGAGCAAGTCCAGAGAAGAGCCACCAGAATGGTGACCGGTCTGCAAACCATGTCCTATGAGGAACGGTTGCAGGATTTGGGAATGTTTAGCTGCAAAAAAGAAGACTGAGAGGAGACTTAATAGCTGTCTACAAATATCTCAAGGGCTGTCACATTGTAGAAGGATCATCTTTATTCTCATTTGCACAAGGAAAGACTAGAAGCAATGGGATGAAACTGAATGGGAGGAGACACAGATTAGATATTAGAAAAAACTTTTTGACAGTTAGGGTGATCAATGAGTGGAACAGGCTGCCACGAGAGGTGGTGAGTTCTCCTTCAATGGAAGTCTTCAAACAGAGGCTGGACAGACATCTGTCTGGGATGATTTAGAGAATCCTGCCTTGATCAGAGGGGGTTGGACCAGATGACCCAGGAGGTCCCTTCCAACTCTACCATTCTATGATTCTATGATTATTTAAAGGGAACCTCAATTTTTGGACTAGACTTTTACACAGTTTGAGCCATGGAACCCAATGTTGAGCTTAAGATTCTCCCCCTGCACAGGGTGGATCCCAAGCCTTGTCTTCTCCTGCCGTCTCCCATTCGGTTCCGACCGCATCAGATACGTTGGTCTCGGTGTCTTGCACAGACTCGGGCTGTGCGTATTGTTACCGCTGCCTCTCCAGGTTCAGATATGGCAACTACTAACTAGCAATAGACAGCAGCGAGCAGCTTTTCCAGAGACTAAGTCCAGGATTCACGCTACTGAGCATGCTCTTGTGGTGACCTTTCATTGGTGGTCGGCCGTCAGCTGTTCAGGACCTGTGCGGCTCCGGATTGGCCAGCAAGCAAGGTCCTGTCTGACTGGACTTAGGCACAGTCTATAAAAGGATCTTTGGTGTACCCGTCAGCACGCTAAGATCATTTATGTTTATGTATGTGCGAGTGGACACGCTAGCACTCTGTGTGCACGTGTGTTTGGGCCGAGACTCTGCCGCACTGTCGGCGTGTATGATCGTCTAGTGTTCCTTAGTCAGGCAGGTTTTTGCACGGCTTGACCTAGCGTCTGTCTCGGCCACGTGTGCTGCTTAGCACGGGCTGTTTACAGGGCACAGTCAACCCACGTGCTCCGGCACACACCTTTTGGTACCGCCCTGCGGTCAGTTGAGCTTTTGCTCTTGTTTTGCGCCACCCTGTGGTTAGTTAGTTAGCTTTGTTTTGCTACCACTCAGTGTGCTGAGTTGTTTCCCCTGACCGGTGCTCTCCTGTCTGAGAAGTTATCAGAACAGGGTGACCCGTGCTTACTCCACAGGGTGACTTTTAACCCCGTGTGCTCTATGGGATCGCTACCTTAGTTCACCATTATGCACATTAGCTGCTGCTTCCCAGCTCTGCACGGTGGACCCCGGGTGGCAAACGCTCTTTATTAAATATTCTATTTAGTGCGTTCCGCAACCCTAACACCCAAAGTCAGGCCTGGAAATGCATTTGGAATAAGATACTAAAGAATAGAAAATTAGCAAAGTCATAGAATCATAGAATCATAGAATCATAGAATGGTAGAGTTGGAAGGGACCTCCTGGGCCATCTGGTCCAACCCCCTGCTCAAAGCAGGATTCACTAAATCATCCCAGACAGATGTCTGTCCAGCCTCTGTTTGAAGTCCTAATAAATTGCTTAAAGCTGCTGTCCTACAAAGTCCTTTTCTTTACAGCTGTCATCCAGACAGTTCATAAAAACAAATAAATAAGGATTGTGACCTGTGAGAAGCTCACTGATTCAGGGAGCAATAGATCCTTAAAGGGATAGTCTGAAACAAAATTGTATTTTAATCCTAAATCTCTATTTATCGTCATAATCTAATCTTTTTTCTAATATACTTTAATTAAAAAATTCTTATCCTTCCCAACTACATTATCTAACTGCTTTACTTTTTTCCATTTCCTTTGGGATGACACTTCACTTGAAAATCCCAGTGCATGCTGGGATTCTCAAAATGAGTTGTCATCAGGGGGAAGAGGCTGCAGACCCTTCCCCACCCTGAAACAAAGAGTCATCAGTGACCTCCTTTTCAGGGGCTGGGCTAGTCTTGCTCTGCTGAGCATGCGTTCGTTGTCAATTCTCAATAGGATCTTGCCACTGTGCGATGTGCACAGTGACAGTGCACTCTCTCGCCAGCTCTGATCAGAAGTGAAGAGCAGTCAGCAGAGCGCACTGTCATTGCGCAGTGTATGAAGAGAACAAACGAGCAGAGACCATCTCCGCCCCCTGCAAGTGAAGTCACTTCTTATCAGTGTCAGTGACAGTGACAAGATCCTACTGAGCATCAGTCAGAATCGATAACTGATGCATTCTCAGAGGAGCAGGGACTAGCCCAAGCCTTGAAATGGAGGTAACTGATAATGCTTCATTTCAGGCAGGGGGCAGAGGATGTCGCAGTGACTGCAGCCTCTGTCCCCTGATGTTGCTTATTTGAATATCTCATCACGCAATGAGGATTCTCAAACATAGCGTCATCACAACAGAAGTAGAAATAAATAGAGAATTAAAAATTAAATAAAAAATAAAATTTGGATCACCCCTTTAAGGTGCATTCACACTGCATGATTATTGGAGACGGGCATTGCTAGTAACTAGAGATGAGCAAATACATATTAGGGTGGAACTGAATTGTACTCGAATTTTACAAAAATCTATATTCACCAAAATGCGGATTTTTTACTATTTGCCTCTGCCACGGGCAGTCCTTTTTCTGTGCTGTAAAAGGCTATCAAAAGTATATAAAAAAAATTATACTCCCATTACCGCCTAACTCTCCAGCCTCTGTGCTCCTTATCACCTGTCCATGCCGCTGCCATCTTTTGATTGGTGCCACGAGCACTGATCCCAGGACCCAAGAGGGATCTGTAACATTTTTGGAACATTTTTTTGTTTTATTGTTTTTTACTTAACATAAAATATACATTTATTATTCCTTTTTCTGGAATTGTGGATGTGCTGCATCGGTACTAATGTCTCGAAAAATGCTCATCTCTCCCCCCGAAATCATCCAAATTAATGAAGCCCTTGCTTTATCTCACCTTCCAATCTCTCACTAAAGACCGTGAAATATTCAGGATTGTTTATGTAAGGAACGAAAGCGTAGAATAATTTTTATAGAGGAAATAAGTATGCAGGAGCGACTCCCTTTATTTACGGCAGAGAAAATGCCACTTCCCAGATGTTTGAGGCCGGTTGGCGGATGTGACTGCTGGATCATAAATAAGACGGGATCGTCGCAGCATCTGTACGTTGTGCTCACAGCTCGCTGCCCGTGTTTAGCTTAAAGTAAGTAAATGAATGCTGACACCAGGTACGGAATATCAAATGGGGATTTATACTGCGGTGGCTTTGCAGAGAATGATAAAAACAAATGTAAAGTTGGGAAGAAGAGCAAAACTGCGGAGGAGGAGAAGAAGAAGCAGGAGATAAATATTTTACCGTCTAGTCAGTTTTATATCTTAAAGCGACCCACAAAAATGAAATGATACACTGAATAGAGGTGACGGAATCGGACGAAATTCCAGTTAGAAATGAAGGAGAGAATCTGGACTGGCAATAAGCGCCATAGGGTTTGACACTGCGGTGTGCCCTGATGAAGACGTTTGGAACTGCGAAACGCGTCGACAAACAAGGAGCATTCCAGGATACCGTTCCCCTCTTCTGTCTTTGAATACCGGCAGAAGGGAATAATCCCATTGTTCCATTGCAGTTGAAATTGTAAATAAAATCAGAATTTGGTAAAAACATGAAATGATTCCAGGTACATTAGCACAATATGTATGTGATGACAATGAAGAATAAGTACTACAAACATAAAAAAAAAAGAAAACAAAAAAAGAAAAAAAAAATGGGGACTGCACACCTTTAGTATTAAGTGAATGCACAGGTGCTATGTGGCCAATGTACGAACATATACATACACGATGCGTCCATGCGCTGCGACTAATGAGTGCATGAATTCTCATATTGCTGTAGACTTTAAAAACGCAAGGTACTACTTAGCATTTTTTGATCAAAGAGCACAAAAGACTCCAACCACGTCAAGGTGACCTTTTAACATGGATGGTCCCTAACCACTAAATGTCACTATTGATGAAAAAACGCTAAGTACCCGCCGTTTTTAATGTCTACAGCAATATTGGAGTTCATGTATATGTAT
>VIAB01020826.1:32342-49074 GCA_009801035.1 Oophaga pumilio | reverse complement strand
AATAGCACTAAGTGTCTCAATAATTTAACCGCCAAATAACATTTAATAGAAAGACAGTTCTCAAAATATAAAACACCCTTGCTACTAGACCTGATAATGAATTTTTATTGCCAACTTCCTACCCCAAATAACTATTGCTACCAGGATTGAAAATGATGCTAACAGCAGGTCAGTATTTGTAATACCCTTATCTATCCAGGCCTGATGCCACCTACCAGCACACTATTCGCCATCCAGAAAAACACTAAAACCAACTCTGCAAGCATCCGTAAAGAAAAACAACTGTTCATCCAGGACAAACTGTGACCACCACATTGACAAAAACCATTGAACGACTCAAAAAATTCTAGCCAAATCTCCAAATTCTTCCTTCGATAATTTAACATGAAAGCATGGATTCTTAATACCATCAATGCAAGTAGACAGGCGCCTACAAAAAATCCTGCACATTGGCATAATTCTACCCGCAAAAGCTAAAGAACCCAACAAGGATTCCACTTCTCTAGCAGAAGCTTTCGTCTTACGCAGCAAGCATTGTATCGCCTGTCTGCATTTAACAACCTTAACTAAAGGTAAAGGTAACTCACCCGTAACAGTATCTATAGTAATGCCTAGAAACTCAATACAAATAACTGATAAAACTGTTTTAATTTACCGCTAATGGAATACCAAAATCACTGCAAACAGTCTGGAACGTATTCAAAACTTCGTCACATACAGATGAATCTCTAGGACCTACAAACAAGAAGTCTTAGAGATAGTGGGCTATAACACCTATCTCACACCTCAAGGCTGTTAATTAAGAGGCAAAGGCCGCGAAGTAAAAGCAGGAAACCAAGCATCCCATCGGCAAACATTTGTCAAAGTAAAAATATCCACAGAACTGAAAACCTAAGGAATTAAAACCACTAGGATGAATAGGCAACAATCTAAAAACTGATTCCACATCGGCTTTGGCCATTAGCGCTCCTGGTCCAAAGCTTCTAATCAGCTCGACAGCCTTATCAAAAGAAGTATAAGTAACAGATATAGCAGAGTTATCAATCCTATTATTCAACGACGAACCGTATGGGTAGGATAAGTGATGGATTAGCCGGAAAGCACCTGGCTCTTTCTTAGGAACTATGCCCAGAGGTGCTAAACGGAAATTGACAAAGGGTGGTGCCATAAAAGGACCCGCCACGCTGCCACATACAATTTTTTTTTCCAATTTCTTTTCTACCACGTCTGGATACAGCTCAGCAGATTTTAAATTATTCACCCAAACACAACCCTCACCCATAAACTGCGGAATTAAAAAACCTTCATTTAGCAGCTTGGCCATCCTGCGATCTGGATACCGTTCTATCCACCGCTGCATGTTCTCCAAACTTACTCGACTCGATGCCTTTACTGAAATACTCCCTTGTTGAGGGCTGACCTGACAGGTTTGCTTTTTTAAAACACCTGGCCAACGGGTGCATCCCTCCACAAAAGGAGCATTCATGGTTGTACCTGCAAGAATTAGGCCATTTACATTGTGTTTCATTAAAGGCAAAACATGTACCTTTCTTAAAGGTGGTTTGAGTTGGTACCTGACTTTTTTGTAATTTAGATGTCTTACCTGAAATCATTAGGTTGAGCCATAAACCCACGTCTTTAACACCCTATCTCAATGACCGGTATATAGCCAACTTCTGTCTAAAGTTTTTGCATAAAAGTACCAACTCAAGTTACCAAAACTATTTCCACATGTTGAAATAGTCCGGAGCATTTCTTGGGGAGCTTCTCTCCCATAACACTAGCGTATATACATAATGCTTGAAGCCATTTATTAAAGGACTTAGCAATAGGTCTGTCTATCCTCGTCCTTGTCCAGCCTCTCTAAAAATTCCTTAGAGGCTGGCTACAAGGACAGGATATCAATAAATTCATTATTCCATATTTTATTTTGAATAGCTGCAGTTAAGTGATAACCTAAAGGAGAAACTGTAAAAACTAGCGCTTCCTTGTAATAGTTCTCCCCCACCCCTTTAACACCATATGCAACGGGAGTAATTGAAGACCCGTAATCTCTGTGCTCATCCTCCAGACCATCGTCCAGGTGCTTCCAGGTGCTCTGCTACACCTGGCGCCCTGGAGGATACACTGGCTGAGCATGTGGTTTTCATTGGGGGGGGCTGGAGTAGATCTATTCTACCAACCTATCGGTAATTTTTATCTTGTTGTTTTTTTTTTTTTTTTTTTTTTTTTTTTTATTAAGGTGCCCCTGCTCTTACCTCCCGCAATTTCAGAGAGGCAGACTTTGAAAAAGTGGTTGATTTTATTGATGAAGGAATCAAGATTGGACTTGATGTTAAAAGCAAGACAGGTGGGTGATAATTGGTTTAAATGGCATATTAAAAATAAATTATCAAATATCTTTTTAAAGGGGTTTTCCACTACTAGGAAACCCCTTCTTGAATGTTTGGCCCTGATAAGATAATAAAGCCTTTGCTCACCTCCTGTGCTGGCGCAGTTGCAGTGGTGTCGGCACTCGTTGTTCTGTGGCTCCCGTGCAGTTGTTTTGACATGTGAGTCCGGTGCCCAATCAGCGCTGGCGTCACTGTCCCCAACTTCGTATGGATTGAACATGAAGAGGAAGTCTGGGCTGCATTTGATCTCTGACTTCCTTGTCATGTTCAATATGTACGAAGGTGGAGACAGTGACGCCAACGCTGATTGGGCGCCGGGCACCACATGTCATTCCACTGCACCAGAGCTCCGGGCCGGCGAGTGTTCGCATAGGAGGTGAGTTTAGGTTTTTTATTTTATCGAGCCTAAACATTTAGTTCAATAACTGGTAGTCCTAGTAGTGGACAACCCCTTTAAGTAACGCATGTACAGTATATACCAGACATGGCATGTGTCTTAGATCACTACACTGTACAAGTTAGACAGTTCTCAACGTCAGTGCGCACTGTATCAACATGAGGACTGGTAAGAACTGTGGAACGTCTTAATTCCACAACATTGATATTACAGCATCAAGAAGGAAATGTGTAACCAGTGAGGGAGACAGAATGATGGTGCACTGAGCACATTGGCCGCACCAAAGATGCTCTGAGCCCATAATTATCTGATTTAAACTCCAGTTTCTGCAGAACAGAGGCAGTGATTAGATTGCCATGGGTGTGATTTTTATATACCCTACAAGACTGAAATTCGTTTATAATTGGGGTTGATCGAATAGTGTCGGATAAGAGCTTATCGGAATAGCTATAGCGCTTACCGTATAGCTGCATCGGTAACTTGGATACCTGGAGCGCTCCCGATAATCAGCTGATCGGCGCCGCAGCTGCATGCGTCGGGCCTGTTTCACTGTTACAACACCGAGACTGTCACACAGGTAATCGGATAATCACTTTTCCGAAGCTATTCGATCGACCCCTATATATGTCAGCTGACACTCATTTTTAAATTTCTCTTATAAAATGATGGCATATTAGTAGCGTATGCCTTCACTTTCTGAGCATTGGGTGTAGAACTTCCACTGATCCTGAGAATGAAGCATTGGTTTGGAGCTGGAGCTCCTTTTCCAGTCTTGTCTTGCATAGCAGCACCCCTGCTATGCAGGGGTACTGCAGCACATAGGGCCAGCACATGGGGCCCACTACAGTTCCCTGCACCATTGGGTGGCCAGGAGCAACTTTTGAAATTTAAAATATTGAAGGCACCTCAGTTAATTCTCAGGATCAGTGGGAGTCCCAGTGGATTGTAAAGCAATGTTCCATCACTTTACAAGATTGCAATACCTGTTTAAAGGGAACCTTTCAGCTGATGAATGCAGCCCAAATCGTGCGCAGCATGCGTCAACCACTGGCTGCAGTATACCAACCGGGTATATTTTATTTTAATAGCTTACGGGCACCAAGCCACGCCAAGCACTAGTCGCACAGGCTGACCCCTGGCAGTTTCTCCCTGCCCGAGTGACTGACAAGTCTCTCCCCGCGCGTATAGGCATGGACCTGTCAGTCACTGCCAGCGGGCTGATAGAAGCCTCTGGGAACCCACCTGTGCAACTGGTGCTACTGTATGTGCTGCTCGGTCCACGGCAGCTATTAAAAGTATGTTTTTCATTGAAATGTTGGAACGTTTGAGTCAAACATACCTGGCTGTGATCATACAGCCAGTGGCTGATACATGCTGCCCGTGGTTTGGTCAACATGTATCAGCTGACAGGTTCCCTTTAACCTATTTAAGCAATTTATATGAGGGAAGAGGAAGCTGGTGATTGAATAGCAGCATTACCTATGTGGGGTTCTATAAAATATCAATGTAATGAATCCACTGAATAGTTATATATTCACATTAAATGTGCATTTACTTCCATCGCAGCTAAATTCCTGTTCCCATCATGTCTAAAAGGCTAATAACCGTTCCGCTTCCAGCTAATTTTATTGTCTGTCTTTATTTATCTATGCTCCGGGTGGTTTGTGTGAGAAGTTTACATTAAGGAAAACCATTTTATTAAAGGATTACTGGTAGCAAACCTCAACACTTCTCGAGCCAAAAAGTGGTTCCTGCCGGTCACTGGGGCGACTTTCTCATCTCGTAGAATAACAAATTCTTCTGTGGGAAACCAAACTGTGTGACGTATGTTTCACGTGAGGTCTCGAGATTAGTAAAATGGTTGAGCTCCTATAATCTCCCGGCCTGTTTATCCTAAAATGTACGTGATACTTTGGTGTTGCTTGAACTGAATAATTATCTGTTTTTCTAGATGCATCATGTTCAGTCCATACACATCTGCTTGTTGACTATTCTAGCAATACTTATTAATACTCTACACTATATCATGTAAGGGTATACAACGACATTGTTTCCACAGGAGCTCAAATATGCAAGTTAAAAATTGTCTGGTTATCCAAGAAAAACCTGGTGCAGATCAGAGCTGGAGTTTTTATTTTAATTCAAAATGTTTATTTTGTGCTATTTAAATAAATAAAAACAGCATAAAATGTACACTGTGCACACAAATTTTGGGACACCTGCACATTACAACTTTGTATCATTCATGCAATCCCATTGTAAATCCATCAGCATTTTTATGGCATTTGCCAATGGGAGCTAACACCACTCCCACTTTTCTACTTTTTACACGATTTTGGAGTGTGTCTGGGATTTTTTTTTTTCGCTTTCATCAAGAAGACCATTTGTGAGGTCAGACACTGATGTTTGGCTAGAGGGCGTGGTTTTCAGTCTCCTTTCTTGTTCAGCTCAAAGTTGTTCTAGGGGGTTGAGTTCAAGACTCTATCTGGATAATCATGTTCTTCCACTCTAAACTCACCTACCCATGACTTTGTATATCTTGCCTTGTACACTGGGGCACGGTCATGAGGAACAGAAAAAAGCATTCCCCAAATTGTTCCCACAAACTTGGAAGCATACAATTCATGGGAACAATTCAAAATGTCTGGGTGTTCTGAAAAATTAAAATTTCCCTTCACTGAATTTAAAGAGCCCAAGACAACCGTAAAAACAAGTCCATTGCATCACCTGTCCTCTACCAGCCTTGTCACTCCACAGAATAACTTTCTACTACTCCAGAGTCCACTGGCGGCAGCTTTACAGCACTCATCTGTTTCTTAACGGGAACTTGGCACCATGTTATGGAGCAGGAGGAGCTGAGCAGATTGATATATAGTTTTGTGAGAACCGATACAGCATACCCTGTGTTTTAATCATTTAACACTTTGCTCTTTCTGGGATTTTGGTCCAGTGGGCGGTGCTATCAGTGACTGACAGCGATCTGTCTGCACACTTATACAGAGATGACTGTCAGTCACTGATAGGACCGCCCATGGGACCGAAAATCCCAGAGGGAGCTGAGGTTTACATGAATAAAACACAAGTTACACTAATTATTTTCTCATAAACCTATATAGCAACCTACTCGCCCCCCTTGCTCTATAACATGGTGCCTACAGATTGGACTGTATTTTCTTGGTGATAGGTTCCCTTTAACAATGTGCTTGGTGATGAGTGGCTCAGCCACAGACACCCGTGTCATGAAGCTATCGGTGCAGTTTTTTGTGCTGATGATAATGCTAGAGGAGGTACGGACTATGCAGTTATTGAGTCAACAGAGAGTTGGAGACTTTTCTCTTCTATGAGCCTCCGCACTTGGTGGCTCCCGCTCTATATCTCTAGGTCCGTCTGACACTTTGTGGCTGAGTTGCTCTGCTTTCTAAATGCTTCCACTTTTAAGTAATATAACTCTCGGTTGATTTTGCTATGCACATTGCCTCTTCAGAGAGGAAGAGGACTTGAACTCTATAGCGCCACCTGTTGGAAGCTGCGATCCAACAAGTCACTATTGACCCTTTAACGAGCCTTGCAATATGACTTAGGATAAAAACCAAATCAGAATTTCATGTTGCAGACACGGTGTTTCAGGGTGCTTCCCCTCTTCAGTGCAAAGTATGAGAACTGATTTGGCAAGGTGAGAGGCACTGGACTGAGGTCTACCCCTTAGACGTCAGTTGATTTTTGAAAAATTTAGGAGGGAAGAAGTTTAACGAACTGACTTGATACACTGGTGTCTCCTATTACTCGACCACACTGGTATTACTGAGCTCTTTAGAGCAAACCATTTTTCACAAATGTTAGTAAAAGCAGATTGCATGGCATGGGTATGGATATGGTATGCATGTGGCAATGGGACTGAATGAAAAACCTGAATTTAGCGATTAAGAAAGAGTGTTCCAAAACTTTTCGTCATCTAGTGTACTGTGTATATAGTAAAACTGGGTTAAACAGTAACCTTCGGAATTGGACAATTATGTAAATTATTTCAGGTGACAAGCTGACATGGAGAGTCATTTTTTTTTTCATGAATCTGTCTTTCCCAACCAGTTGTGGTACAATGTGCCACTTCCCTAAATCCACTGAAACGTAGATTTAAATCGGTAATCCAACTCCGCTCACTCCTGCACAGAGGTCATTAGGGCCGGTGATGTTCTGTCTATCTGCAGGCTCGTGTACATGAATGGCAGATATCGGGCACTTGGCCTCTTCTAATGAATAGTAGAGGTGAACGATGCCTGCCTACTTCCCCGCGAGCCTGCAGATATCAGTAGACCCGCTTGTGATGCAGACGTCAACACATTCGGGTTAGCCCTTTCATTTAGACAGCAACATTTTGCAGTTAGGAATCTAGAGGTAGAGTTTTGGAGATGTTACTACAGTCTGGCATTTGGTTTCTAACCTTATTATAATGCAGCAGTTTTCTATAAACATTTCCTATTTTTATTTTTACAGCCAAATTACAAGACTTCAAGAACTTCCTTCTAGAGGACCAAGACACTGTTCAGCGTATTGCAGATCTCCGTCAGCGGGTAGAGAAATTTGCCCGCTCCTTCCCGATGCCAGGATTTGAGGAACGTTAAACTATCAGCTGCTTCACCTTGCCCTTTGTCATCTTTACCTCTATACGTCTTCACTTTGGACATACTTTCCCGTTACTATGCATTTCTCATTCTCCAAACCTTTTTCTACTTTTCTGCTATTTTCTGATAAAGACTTTTTCCCCTAGATTCAGTGTGCCACGTGAGAGCCGAATATTAGACTGTATGGACAGCAGTGAATGCTTCATTTGTAGACTATAGTGTCAATAAAGCAATAACATCCATTATGTGGACTCCATTCCCATCTTGAATTACGACTTGCCAGCAAGTACCACCTCAGTAGTTTCTTAAAACATTGCTACCTACAACCTTTTCTTCTCTTACCTTTATTAAGATTGTGTTATTTTGGTATTTTAGGTGATGCGTCCTGAAGAACATTTATTGGATACACTTATTATAGTGTCTTGTGGGCTACAGTGTAAAAGATAAACTTTGCAGAGCTATTGGATCCTCACTAATGGCACCTTTTATGAAGCCTTTCTCTTTAAGGCCAGGTTCAGACTAGCGTATGAGAAATTAATTTTTCATCCAGGAAAATAAAAGCCAACTGTAATGCATATTCCATCCATTTGTTGTCTTTGTTTCATCCGTATGACATGCATATCGCATCTGTTTATATACGTCTTCAGTTTATAGAACTAACAAAACCCAAATATAATTTTTTTGTTAATTTCAATATATCCGTATTCAGTTTTTTATAACACCCATATACTTGAGTAAGCGAGTCTCATTCAAATGACTAAAGAGACTAGTGCATGATGCATTTTTATGTTGGTTTTTGTCTCAAAAACGCTTGGTCTGTTTTGTGAACAGCCATATAATAACGTTGGTCCCTGCGTGCTATCCAGTGTTAGTAACAGGGACAGCATGCACACATAAAATATGCTAGTCTGAACAAGTCCTAAAGCTCACTCCTTTGTGTTTCAGAGGTTTCCTTCTTACTTCACTAAGAGGAACTTATTGCACTTGTCTGCCTTGTTCAATAGACAGTAAAACACCAAGCCAAGTCCTAAACACCCTGTCTTTAAGCTCTCTAGCTCACAATACACTTGCACCGCTCCTCCTTCCTCTTGCTACAACTAGTGCCAGTGGACCTGTGACTTTTCTACCAAGTTCTTTCTGCAGAAACACAAGCAGCTTGTAATTCTCTGGGTGCAATATTTAGGTTTTCTCAGGAAGGACGAAGTAAAGGTCTACAATACTTCAGCTGTGCTCTTGCTTTGCCCCATATTGTCCTGAAAATGGATCTTTTTTTCTTTTTTATTCTCCAGTAGAAATTTTAATTTACATACTATTGTGATATTCTAAGATAATTTAAGAGGAATACTGGTGCTACTAGTGCCAATGTACCTGTGATCACAGGACTTTTTCTACCAAGTTCTTTCTGCAGAAACACAAGCAGCTTGTAATTCTCTGGGTGCAATATTTAGGTTTTCTCAAGAAGGACAAAGTAAAGGTCTACAATACTTCAGCTGCTGTTCTCTTGCTTAGCTCCATATTAAATTTGATGGCTCATGCATCATGAAAATGGTAATAAAAATTTGAATTTACATACTAATGTGATATCCAAAGAAGAGGATCACTGGTGGTATGCTTGAAACCAGGTTATCGTCTTTGTGACTAGACATATTATATACATGTAACTACTGTGAATAAAGGCAATGCGGTGTGTAATATGAAACTATATCACCTTCTCATTACCTCTAGAGCACTTTGCTTTGATGCACCAGTGAGAACTAAGCAGCAAATTATGTCTAAAAAGTATCTTTTTATCTCTCCTGACATTGTCTCCGCGCCTAACATGAAAAAGCTTAAAGTTTAATTGTCAACTGATGTCTGATCAAAACATTTGTTCGTCGTGTGAAATGACTGTTAAGCTTGCTTCAAAGACTGAATTCTCCCCAGCACATCATCTTGTGTAAACCAGAGCGATGCTGCCGAGAACATGATCTGTCCTCATGGAAGGGTCAGTCAGTCCAAACAGGCCATTAACTGCTAACTCGCATGTATATTTAAAGGGAACCTGTCAGCAGCATTTTACTAAGTAACATACAGACAAGGCCATATTGGCGCTGTCATACTGATTAAAAAGATACTTCAGGTGAAGAAATCCATTTTGTAGATTTTCTTTAACTTTTAAGTCTCCTTGTATTGATATCTTCATGCATTGGGGGGTGGGTAGGGTCTTCAACTTTGTTCCGTCCCCTCCGATGTGTCTTGGAAGTCTTCAGGAAAATGGCCATTTTTCTGAAGCCCACCATCAGTCATAGTTACGGACGGCGTATGCGTAGATTAAGCTCTTGAAAGTCTTCAGGGAAATGGCCATTTTACTGAAGCCCACCATCAGTCCTAACCATGGGTGGCTCTTTCGTAGATTGACGCTGACAGGTTCTCTTTAACGTCTGGCATGGCAGTGATTAGGATCGTGATATTTGACTATTCTAGTTCTTTACATAGAATTCTAACAGCAGGCGATTACTTATGTTTGGCTTTCGTTTAACATTCCTATAAAACAGTATACCTTTTATATAATGAAGCTCGGAAGTGTGAAGAAAAGCCCAAAAGTGTGTTTTAGAAGGTGGGGAATTAAATCATCTGCTCCTTTCCAGATAATATACATAAAGAACGGAGCAATAATTAATACACACGTGTATTATAATGCAAAACAATCTGTTCACCGGTTTCATAATACTAATTTAATTGATGATATTGGCAGGCTACATACACCTCCAGCTAAATGCTTGTAAGAGCATTGCCTTGGCGGCATGCCACCCTGATGCTAATCTTAAAGGCGTTCTTCCTGTGTGGAGCCATAGGTTGTGACGTGGTGTTTCCCTCTGCCTCATGCAGGGCTCCACAGCTATAACTTCCCATCACAGCCAGAGAACTATTATCGCAAAGCAAATTCAATTTGTTAGATGAAATTGTATTTGCCCCGAGGCTGCGGTTGTGTTTCGTCCATGGAAGGAGCAGGCAACAGCTTGGGAAGTAGACTCCTCGCATTTTTGTTTTTTAAACGATCCCGGCGGTCAAATTAGAATCGATTAACAAACAAACGGAGTAAATGTAATGAAATGAGACTGGGTATTGGCGTAATGTTCCCATCTGCTCACTGCCTGAAGTGACATACACACTTCTGTGTTATTAACCCTTTTTGCTGTAAGGGGGCAGCAGTATAACGCTCAGCTGGGCTGAATGGGTTCTCATTCCAGGAAGGGAAAGCAGCGTGCTAATAAATTAAGGCACATGGTTCTCTGCCGCATCTTTAAATATTAAAAAGTAATGTTAATTTTAGTCTTTATTACTACAAAATGAAGAGTTCTACATGATTCAGGACTATTAACAGAATCTATTTTTCAGAAGCATTATAAGGACTGGCTTCTTATATGTAGCAACAGTACAGACTTAAGATTGTGAACATGCATTTTTCTGTTCATACCAGATCTGAAATGTAGATAGGAGCTGGATATGTCCTTGCCTTATATTGCATGTTGTATAATAAGATCTGTCATGTGAATAAAAGTTCATATAAATATCTGTGTGTCATTCCATAATTATCGCAGACCGCTATCCTGCAAATGTCAATTACTTGCTCCTAACTTTTCAACCCAAGATCGTTACAATCACAGCTCACTGAGCGATATAAGTCCATGTTCTGATGCTCCAGTTATGTTCAAGACTGATGGTCCATGTAGAAAATATCACAGCGTGCACTAGTTAGTCCATCTTCCAAGTAAGATGGTGCCATTTTCAGTAGCAGATAACTTATGCATCCTTTCACAATTATTGGACGTGACAGTTGCCTTTTTCATCTGAACATAGCCTTTCGGTATGTTCACACGTGGCGTCTGCAACATTTTTCTTTCTACATCAAAAAAACTATGATGGCAGAGAAAGTGCTGCATTAAATGCAAGTGTTTTTATTCATGTTTACTCGTCTTTTTTTCCCACCCCCACCCCAGCCTTCTTAAAAAAAAAAAAAAATACAAGTTTGTGTACTTTGCTGGTAGTGTACAACGCAGCCACATTTATTCCTTCCAGCTGCAGTCCACAGGAAAGCTCAGTAGTGCATGCAACTCATTGGCCCTGCGTCATTTAGACTGCCGTTTCACACACCTAACTTAATGGGCATACCGGGACAAAACACCCCTGATTCATTAGGACAGGCAACTTATCAGTGGTTTACGCCTCACCAGTAATGTTATTGCAGTGTCTAGAGTAACATTTCTGGTGTACGAAACGCCACGCCACCACTTTTAATGAATTTGTTGGGCAGGCATTGACCCAGCTCTGCCCATTATGGCAGAGCTGCACTAAACTCATGAAAATGCCAAGTTTTTGTGCAACTTTGTGTCCCTCAAAAATTCTGCGACATTTGAAGGTGTTTTATGCCAGAATTCTGGGATAAATACCATGATGAGTTTGGGCTAAAGTATTCCTTTAACCTGATGGTGACCAAGTGAAGTAAATTTACAACCTGTGGTCATTGTCTTTAATCCAATGCCACTGTGAGACAGCTGGGGGCCTGACATGAAAACAGTTAATCACCATTTCTGTCCTCTTTTGATTATGTAGCGGTTAATGAGTGACATGTATTGTATAAAGTCATCAACTTCTATTGGACCTGGCGATCGCATATTCAGAAGTTTTCCAGATGACGTAGTAGAAATGCTGGATCTTAGGCCCAGATCAGCTCTCCCAGTAAATTCTTTCGATTATAGGCTTTCGATATAGAATAAAAAATGTAACTATATTGAAAAAAGTTGAATTTATCAAATTTGTTTTTTTCCGAACTGTGTTACTTTGTACCTAATACACCATTAAGTATCTCTGGAGATCAAATTATATATAAAAAATAGTTCCCACCCACCACTTGAACAAGTATTACAATAAAGTAAAAATAAACATTACAAAAAAGTATTTTTATGTGAATTGCAAGCAAAAACATACCGTATATAAATTGTAAAGTAATTTATATGTATTTACACTAACGGCGCAAAAAAAAAGCAAAAACAATTTTCCCAGGATAAAATAGTACCTCATACGAAAAAGACATCTAAAGCAAAATCCTTATGTAATGCATTGGATTTAGCTGCAAATGTTCCATCTAGTTCTGCAACTGATTTTTTCCCCCACCGTATACAATCTTAGGATAAAGGGCCATATTATGGCTCCACTGTAAATAGCCAACATAAGCACCTAGAGTCTTGAGACGAGTCTAAGTTCTGTCTTTGAACTCTAAGGTTTTACAGGAAATAATAAAAAAAATTCTGGTCCTTAGAAGATCTTAAAATGTAGATATATAATAACATATATAGATAACTAATGAAATGGTGTAATATGTCATATGTTAACAAAAACTTACGGTAGTTAAAATGCAAAAGCTGTGTGTGAAATTTTAAGTACACCCTTACTGCTTCCATAGAAATGAAGAATGTAAGAAGCAGATGGCACCACTAATCAAATGTCCTTGATTTATTGTTTATGAGCAAGTTTGACCACCTCTATAAAACCAGGAGTTTTGGCAGTTTGCTGGTCTGGAGCATTCAGGCATTTGTTAATACAATGACAAGGAGGAAAGATATGAGCAAAGATCTAAGAGAAGCAATTGTAGCTGCTTATCAATCAGGGAAGAATTATAAGGTCATTTATAAACATTTTGGAGTCTACTATTCTACAGTGAGAAAGTTGACAATCTGGACATCTCCGCAAATAAGTGTAGTCCTTTCGAATTCACCCTAAAGTCAGACTGCAATGTTCAGAGTAAATGCAAAAAACACAAGAGCTTAAGCTGTGACTCTAAAGGTCTCGGCATTTTAAATGTTCAAGTTCATGACAATTCAATTAGAAATAAACTCAACAAATATAGTTTTCTTTGCATTCTTTAGTCATGGTGTCATGTTCCTTTTTAGAAGGAAAAGGCTTTCTCCTGGTAACAATGCAAAAGTTGCATCTGAACAATCCACAAGACTTCTGGAACAATGTATTTTTGGCTAGACAAGACAAGTGGAGATGTTTGACCATAATACCCAGTGCCACATTTGTGTTTGTTTGCACTACGAGCTCTCAAGCATGGTGGTTAAGGGGTGATGATTTGAGCTTGTTTGCAGTCACAGGACTTGGGCACCTTGTAGTCACTGAGTAAACCATGGACTTCTTTGTATACTACAGTAAACAAATGCGACAATCTTTTCAAAAACTGAAAATTAGCCAAAACTGAGTAATGCAACAGGACAATAATCCTTATTTAACCAACAAATCTACTTTAGAATTGCTAAAATAGAAAAGTATGCATTGTCTCACAAGTTCTCTTTTAAGAGAGCTATGCTTTTAATGACTGCTTTCAAACCTCAAGGAACTTAACATTGTAATTTGGCATGTGGTGTTCATCTGAGATTTTATTTACCTATTTTAAACACCTGCTAAATTGGATAACAATAATCCAGAGAGAGGGGCTGAAAAGAGCCCCAATGAATGGAGTGAAGAATGAAAATATGGACCTCTAGTTCTCTCTGGGACTGGTGTACTTGGCCATCTCTAACCACTGGAACCCTACTGATCAATAAATTATTCCCAATCCTATTGTTAAGGGACAATTTGCTAATAATCCTTAAACCGGGTTATCCGATCATGAATTTTTATGGTATGTCCATAGGATATGCTATGTCTGATATATGTGGGTTCCCGTGGTGGGACTAGCCTAATTCTGAGATTAGGCCCTCATCTCATTGTGTTCAGAGTGGAAAGAAGACTCTAGACACCTTTTTTTCCTAGGAATTTTTAAAATTGGAGAACAAGCACATTCAAGAGTTTTTTTAATTTCCATTCAAATGAATGCAGAGAGAAGAGCATGTGCTCAATTCCAGAGGGAATGCACCGAGGTCCCTTTTTTAGATAAATACAGGTCCCTCAAGATGGGATCAGATCTTGATAGCATATATCTTTTGACAATGCTGTAAATAGTTACGTTTTAACTGCTTAAAGGTGTCACTTGATGTGAATATATAATTCTTACTCAGTGTAAAAAGACCTGGCTCTTCTGAATCTAGCATTGTTTTTTTTTCTGCGTCTCCCTTTCTTGAGTTATGGCTTGTTGTTTTCTTTTCAAGGTGGTTTGCTATTTTTCTTGTGGAGAACACTTTGAAATGACACAATTTTTGAACAGCTCAAATTTATTCAAAAAATTTGTGATCTTTGCAGAATTTACGCCAGTCCCGGCCAGCTCTGCCAAAATGGGCGGAGATTAAATGAGATGGGGTATTGCAAAGTCTGCCAGGCAAATTCATCAAAATATATTCCACTACAATGGTGTAAATTATGCCACATATCTACTCCAGTCATTTCTATAATAGGTGCACAGCAGTTATAAAATGTACAAAATTTGTTAATTTCTAAGAGTCCTGGAAGTAATGACATGGCCGCCACAGAGCCTTTATCTAAACATCATTGAATCTGGGATTAAATGAAAAGACAGAAAAATTTGCACAAGGTTACAGTTGAAACTAGAAGTTTACATACACTATATAAAAAGACGCATGTTTTTCTCAATATCTGACATGAAATCAGAATAAACCTTTTGCCGTTTTAGGTCAATTAGGATTACCATAATAATTAATATTTGCCAATTACCAGAATGAGAGAGGGAATGTTTTATGTCATTTTTATTATTGCGAAGTCAAAAGTTTACATACATTTCATTAGTATTTGGTACCATTGCCCTTAAACTGAATGACTTGGGTCAAACGTTTGGGATATCCTTCCACAAGCTTGTCACAATAGTTGGTCGGAATTTGGGCCCATTCGTCCAGACAAAATCGGTGTAACTGATCCAGGTTTGTAGGTCGCCTTGCTCGCACCTGCCTTTTCAGCTTCGCCCATAAATTTTCAATAGGATTGAGATCAGGGCTTTGTGATGGCCACTCCAAACATTGACTTTGTTATCCTTAAGCCACTTTGTTACCATTTTGGCAGTATGCTTCACGGTCATTGTCCATTTGGAAAAGTCATTTTCGCCCAAGCTTTAACTTCCTGGCTGATGTCTTGAGTTGTTACTTCAGTATTGCCACATAATCTTCTTTTCTCATGATGCCATCTATTTTGTGAAGTACACCAGTCCCTCCAGCAGCAAAACAACCCCACAATATGATTCTGCCACCCCCGTGTTTCACAGTTGGGATGGTGTTCTTAGGCTTCCAAGCTTCTCCCTTTTTCCTCCAAACGTAACGATGGTCATTATGCCCTAAAAGTTCAATCCAAGTTTCATCAGACCACAGATGATGTCACAAGGTCTTTTCCTTTAGTCCTTAGGTTGATATGCACATGTCGGACCAAAGCATGTTCATCTCGGGGACGCAGAACCCGTCTCCTTCCTGAGCAGTATGATGGCTGGACATTCCCATTTTGTTTCTACTTGCGTCTAATTGTTTGTACTGATGAACAAGGCACCTAATAGGTATCATGAAATTGCACTCAAGGATGAGCCAGACTTGTTGAAGTTTACAATTCTCTTCCTGATATATTGGCTGATTTCTTTAGACTTTCCCATGATGCTACATGAAGAAGTGGTGTGTTTCAGGTGTGTCTCTAAGAAGCTTCCAAACACATGACATCATCATATGGACAGTCCAGTATTGTTTAAAGGCATAGTAATTGTAGTGTATGTAAACTTTTGACTGCATTAAGTAAAGAAAATGCCTTAAAACATTCTCTCATTATTCTGGCACTTGGCAAATATTAATAATTATGGTAAGCCTAATTTACCTAAAATGGGAAAGGTTTATTCTGATTTCATGTCAAATATTGAGAAAAACATGAATGTGTCTTTATGTAATTATATAAACTTCTAGTTTCAACTGTACATTGTTGGATCCGTGGCTAGTTCCTTGAAAAACTGTGCAAGTGTGCCTTGTAGAATTGATGCTTTTAAGCTGTTTAAAAGCCAAAGTATGGTCGCACAAAATATTTATTTGACTTACATTTCTCCTTTTATTCATACCCACTGCATTTTGCGAATTCATAGAAAGTATTAACACTTCTATTTTTTTTTATAACAATCTTACTTTGCAGCATTTTTTTGCCTAAAACTTTTGCACAGCTCTGTGCAATGCACATTTGTTCCCGAAAATAATTTCCAATTCCTCAAAATAGGATTATTTCTAAATTCATCTGGTACCAATGCCATCAGTGTGTTTTGCAACAATAAGGTTGTGAAGGTCTTGAGACAGCTCACTGATTTTACCCATCATGAGATGTTTCTTGTGTGGTACCATAGTAATGAGACACATTTCTAGAAGCCATCAGTTGAA
>VIAB01020823.1:0-10308 GCA_009801035.1 Oophaga pumilio | reverse complement strand
TACACTCAGCTCTTGCCTGTATGGGGTAAAAGTAGGGATTTTTTTTTTTAAATGCATTTTTACTGTGTTATAGCAGCAAAACCTAATAAACAAAACTATATAAATCTGGTATCACTGTAATTTCAACGACCTGAAGAATAAATCTGCCTTATCACTTATACCGCATGGTGAACCACGCAAAAATAAAAATAAGAACTATTTTGCACTGCTGTCTATTTGTTCATTACACCTCCCAAAAATTGGAACAAGACTCAACTCACATTTATCCTGCGCTCTCTGCTGTGTGCTCTTATCAGGGTTTCCATGTAATTTACCCAAATTTGTGATTCAGAAAAAAAACCACACTTATGAGGCAGGTGGAGTCACTTTGGACTGGACTGATGGTGTCTCATCACTTTTGGCATCTTTTAGTGCACACGCCTGGATGACCACAGATGTGTGAAGACCTAAAAAGATTGATACCACCCAAGCAGATGCCAAATAGAGTCCAAAGTGCCTTCATCTGCCTCATTTTGGTGGGTGGTTCCATTGTACATTGGAGGTTTTGTCTGAATTATATTTTTGTGGGATTTACAAGGAAAACCCAACATAACTGCTCAGTGTAGAACACAGGAATGTGACCCCAGCCATTTACTGAAAGCGATCAAAAAATATTATGTACCCCAAAATATTACAAATAAAAACTCTAATTTATCCCATAGAAAACCAGCTGCCACTCAGGTCCGCCATCTGACACTAAAACTAAAGGAGGAAGTCCAAAGTTACTGCTAGAACAAACATTCTGGAAAAAAAGACATGGCTCCCACCCCCTCAAATAAAATCCAGTGAATCCTGCGCTCCCAAATCCAAATGCCCCCATCCTTCTGAGCCCCACTGTGTATAAACCACAGTAAGAGGCCACATGTTTGGCATTATTGTAGTAAAGAGAGAAAGCATTTAACAATTTACTGTATGCATATTGCCAGAAGAATAAGCTGGGTATAATTTATGTCAGCGATACAATATATGGGGGCTCTACACTGTACAATGTTTTGGGCACTAGACTGGCACATTTGCAATTCTCCAGAAAAAAAGCCTGGCATGGATGTTACAAAATAGTCACTGCAGCTGTGTATGAATCCATTGAAAGATGCAATGAATGGGGTTTTTCTGCTGTTCCGACACCTTTGGGGCTTCGCAAATATTGCCCGCAAACTATTCTACCAAAAGCTGTGCTCCAAAAGCCAAATTACGCCCCTTCCTTCTGAGCACTGATGTGTGGCCTAATAGTAATTTCTGACAACAAATGGGGCGCAATAAATTATGGGTTCTAGTTTCACTTATTAATCCTTGTGTACTTGACAAATTTGCAGCAAATGCAAAAATTACATTTTTATAACTAAAATGTCATATTTCCACATCTCAATGTTTTAAAATTCTGTTAGGCACCTATGGGTTTAAAACAGTGTTCCCCAACTCCAGCCTTCAAGGCCCACCAACAGGTCATGTTTTCAGGATTTCCTTAGTATTGTTCAGGTGATAATTGCATCACCTGTGTAATACAAAGGAAATCCTGTAAACATGATCTATTGGTGGGCCTTGAGGACTGGAGGTGTGAACCCTGGTTTAAAATACTCACTACACCAAAGATAAATTTCTTAGGCAGTGAAATTTCCAATATGGGTTCATGTGGGGGGGTTTCTGCTGTTCTGGCAAATGAGAGGCTCAGCTAATGAAGCCCACAATGTATTCAAATGAAATCTGTGTTCTAAAAGCCAAGTAGTACTCCTTTATGTCTGATACTTGCTGTTTGCTCAAACAGTAGTGTACAACCACATATGGGGTGCTGCAACATTCAGGAGAAATTGCATAACAAATTTTGGGGTTCAATTTCTCCCATTACCCCTTGTGTCATTTATAATTTTGGTGCTAAAACAATATTTTAGTGGAAAAAATAAAAATTTTTGTTCTCCCATCAAAGTGTTATAAAGTTTTGTGAATCACGTGTAGATTTAAAATGTTCAGTACACCCTTAAATAAATTTTGTGAGCGGTCTACTTTCCAAAATGGGGCTACTTGTGGGGGGTTTCTGCTGTTTTCGCATGGCAGCGGCTCTACAAATGTGACATAGCATTCACAATCTATTGCAAATAGTGTTCTTTCCTTTCCTAGCCATGCCATGTGCCCAAACAGAAGTTTGTGATCACACATGGGGTATCATTGTGTTCTAGAAAAATTGTGCCACAATTATAGAGTCTGTTTTCACCTATTATCCATTGTGAAAGTTGCAACATTTTTGTGAAAAAAATTAAAATGTTCAATGAACAACCTAATGATATCAAATTCTGTGTGGTATTTGTGGGTTTAAAATGCTCACTACAGTCCTGGATTAAATCCTTGAAGGGTGACAGTTCCAAAATGGAGTAACTTGTTGGGGGGGTTCACTGTTTAAGCACATCAGTGGCTTTCCAAATGCACCTTGATGCCCGCAGACCATTTCATCAAAGAATGCATTTCAAAAACATCAACCCTTCCTTTCCCAGCCCTGTTATGCACAAAAACAGTAGGTTTCCGCCACAAATGGGGTATCTGTGGACTCAGGACAAAGTATACAACAAATTTTTTGGGTCTATTTCCTTCTGACACCATTGTGAAAATACAAAAATTTGGGGCTAAAAGTACATTTTTGAGGGTAAAATTTGATTTCTTTTTTACTTTCACAGCTCTATATTGTAAACATCAGTGAAGCACCTTGGGGTTAAAGGTGCTCACTAGTGATGAGTGAATAATGCTTGCAGGCGCCTTTTCTCAGCCAATGAGCAAGAACGTACACTGTGGGCAACGAGATGACATGGGCAGCGGCCACCACCATCTTAGAGAAGGGCATTGCAGTGATTGGCTTGCTTTGGGGGGCGTCACAGTGGCTATTAAAGCCCTGAGTGCCGACCGCCATTTTACTTCTGCCGATCTTAGCATAGGGAGAGATTGCTGCCCCGGGTTCTCAGTAGGGAGAGAGTTAGGCAGGAAAAAAAAAGTTATTCTGTGCTTGTGCTGATAGCGATTGTGCTGTACAGATAGTGTGCTGTTAAAGGGGAGGATTTTGTTGTGTGCAGCAGCGCTGGTTATTAGGCTGCCTGCCGGTGACAGGGGAGGAATTTCTTGTGTGCAGCAGCAGAGCTGATTATTAGGCTGCCTGCCAGTGACAGGGGAGGAATTTGTTGTGTGCAGCAGCAGAGCTGATTATTAGGCTTCCTGCCAGTGACAGTGGAGGAATTTCTTGTGTGCAGCAGCAAAGCTGATTATTACGCTGCCTGCAAGTGACAGGGGAGGAATTTGTTGTGTGCAGCAGCAGAGCTGATTATTAGGCTGCCTGCTAGCTGTATTGATGTGTGTACACTGCTGTGCAGACTGCTTTTTACATAGCACCTACGCAGCACTAATACGTTGATTCTTTTTTTCTGCACAGTAACTGAGCGTTCATTTTTTTTCACACCGTATAGACCTGTACGCTCCTCACACACTACCGTGTACCAGCTGGTATCACGGACAAATACATGCTGACTATCTGTATGTGACTCCGGAAATATATACGGAAATTTCAATTTTCCCCAAAACCGTATACAGCTGGTATCTTCTGATACAGTACCGTTTTTCTGCCTTCTGTATTATGGGGTCAAATCCATACTGAGTGTCTGTGTGTTACTCTGGAAATATATGCAGAGATTTACAATTAAAATACACTGTATACGTGTGGTATCTTTGAATACATTAGCCTTTTTTGCTTTTTATATTCTGGTCTACTCCATACTGAGCCTGTGAGCATCTGTGTGTTACTCCGGAAATATATACGGAGATTTACAATTACCCTAACACTGTATACAGCTGTACGCTTCTGATACAGTACACTTTTTCAGCTTTTCACATTCAGATCTAATCCATACTGATCCTGAGAGCGTCTGTGTTTTATTCTGGAAATATATACAGAGATTTAAAAAATACCCCAACACTGTATACAACTGTATGCGTCCGATACATTACCCTTTTTCTACTTTTTATATTCTGGTGTGATCCATACTGAGCCTGTGAGAGTCTGTGTATGACTCTGGAAATATATACTGAGATTTAAAATTACCCCAACACTGTATACAGCTGTACATTTATAATACATTACCCTTTTCCTACTTTTTATATTCTGGTGTAATCCATACTGAGCCTGTGAACGTCTGTGTGTGACTCCTGAAATATATACAGAGATTTACAATTAACCCTAGACTGTATACAGCTGTACGCTTGTGATACAGTACCCTTTTTCATCTTTTTATATTCTTGTCTAATCCATACTGAGCCTGAGAGCGTCTGTGTCTGACTCGTGAAATATATACGGAGATTTACAATATTTTCTCTATAATATATATACCTGGTATCTGGTGATACAGTACCACTTTTTCTTCTTTTTTTAATCTTGTCTAATCCATACTGAGCATGAGAGCGTCTGTGTCTGACTCCTGAAATATATATGGAAATTTAAAAATTACCCCAACACTGTAGACAGCTGTACGCTTCTGATACATTACCCTTTTTCTACTTTTTATATTCTGGTGTGATCCATACAGAGCCTGTGAGAGTCTGTGTCTGACTCTCGAAATATATACGGAGATTTAAAATTATCCCAACACTGAAAACAGCTGTACGCATCTAATACATTACCCTTTTCCTACTTTTTATATTCTGGTGTAATCCATACTGAGCCTGAGAGCGTCTGTGTCTGACTACTGAAATATATACGGAGATTTACTATATTTTCACTATGCTATATGTACCTGGTATCTGGTGATACAGTACCCCTTTTTCAGCTTTTTATATTCTTGTCTAATCCATACTGATCCTGAGAGCGTCTGTATCTGACTCCTGAAATATATACTAGGATTTACAATATTTTCACTATACTATATACACCTGGTATCTGGTGATACAGTACCGTTTTTCAGCTTTTTATATTCTTGTCTAATCCATAATGAGCCTGACAGCGTCTGTGTCTGACTCCTGAAATGTATATGGAGATTTACAATATTTTCACTATACTATATATACCTGGTATCTGGTGATACAGTACCCCTTTTTCAGCTATTTATATTCTGGTCTAATCCATACTGAGCCTGTGAGCGTCTGTCTGTTACTCCGGAAATATATACGGAGATTTACAATTACCTCTAGACTGTATCCAGCTGTATGCTTGTGATACAGTAACCTTTTTGGCAGAAAGTCCTCCTCCACCCACCACTGTAAGTGCATCATTGACACCAGGAACATTGGCCCAGATGTGTGATTATTTCTTGCGGATCTGCTTTTTATATTCTAGTCTAATCCTCATTGAGCCTGAGAGCATCTGTGTCTGACTCCTGAAATATATATGTAGATTTACAATATTTTCACTATACTATATATACCTGGTATCTGGTGATACAATACCCCTTTTTCAGCTATTTATATTCTTGTCTAATCCATACTGAGACTGGGTGCGTCTGTGTCTGACTCCAGAAATATATACAGAGATTTAAAATATTTTTACTATACTTTATATACCTGGTGTCTGGTGAAACAGTACCCCTTTTTCAGATTTTTATATTCTTGTCTAATCCATATTGAGCCTGAGAGCATCTGTTTCTGGCTCCTGAAATATATACGGAAATTTACAATATTTTCACTATACTATATATCCCTGGTATCTGATGATACAGTACCCCTTTTTTAAGCTTTTTATATTCATGCCTAATCCATACTGAGCCAGAGCGCATCTGTGTCTGACTCCTCAAATATATGCGGAGATTTGAAATTAACCCAACACTGTTTACAGCTGTACGCTTGTGATACAGTACCCTTTTTCAGCTTTTATTTATTCTTGTCTAATCCAAACTGAGCCTGAGAGCGTCTGTTTCTGACTCCTGAAATATATATGGAAATTTAAAAATTATTCAACACTGTATACAGCTGTATGCTTCTAATACATTACCCTTTTTCTACTTTTTATATTCTGGTGTGATCCATACTGAGCCTGTGAGAGTCTGTGTCTGACTCTGGAAATATATACGGAGATTTAAATTTACCCCAACACTGTATACAGCTGTACGCATCTAATACATTACCCTTTTCCTACTTTTTATATTCTGGTGTAATCCATACTGAGCCTGTGAGCGTTTGCGTGTGACTCCTGAAGTATATACAGAGATTTACTATTACCCCTAGACTGTATACAGCTGTAAGCTTGTGATACAATACCCTTTTTTTATCTTTTTATATTCTTGTCTATCCATACTGAGCCTGAGAGCCTGTGTCTGACTCCTGAAATATATACGGAGATTTACAATATTTTCACTATACTATTTATACCTGGTATCTGGTGATACAGTACCCCATTTTCAGCTTTTTATATTCTTGTCTAATCCATACTGAGCCTGAGAGCATCTGTGTTTGACTCCTGAAATATATGCGCAGATTTGAAATTACCCCAACACTGTATACAGCTGTATGCTTGTGATACAGTATCCTTTTTCATCTTTTTATATTCTTGTCTAATCCATACTGGGCCTGAGAGCGTCTGTGTCTGACTCCTGAAATAACTACTGAGATTTACAATATTTTCACTATACTATATATACCTGGTATCTAGTGATAAAGTACCCCTTTTTCAGCTTTTTATATTCTTGTCTAATCCATACTGAGCCTGAGAGTGTCTGTGTCTGACTCCTGAAATATATACGTAGATTTACAATATTTTCACTATACTATATATACCTGGTATCTCTTGATACAGTACCCCTTTTTCAGCTTTTTATATTCTTGTCTAATCCATACTGAGCCTGAGAGCGTCTGTGTTTGACTCCTGAATTATATACGGAGATTTAAAAATTACCTCAACACTGTTTACAGCTGTACGCTTCTGATACATTACCCTTTTTCTACTTTTTAAATTCTGGTGTGATTCATACTGTGCCTGTGAGAGTCTGTGTCTCCCTCTGGAAATACATACGGAGATTTAAAATTACCCCAACACTTTATACAGCTGTACGCTTCCAATATATTACCCTTTTCCTACTGTTTATATTCTGGTCTAATACATACTGAGCCTGAGAGCGTCTGTGTCTGACTCCTGAAATATATACGGAGATTAACAATATTTTCACTATACTATATATACCTGGTATTTGGAGATACAGTACCCTTTTTCTGCTTTTTATCTTCTTGTCTAATCCATACTGAGCCTGAGAGCGTCTGTGTCTGACTCCTGAAATATATACTTAGATTTACAATATTTTCACTATACTATATATACCTGGTATCTGGTGATACAGTGCCCCTTTTTCAGCTTTTTATATTTTTCTCTAATCCATTCTGAGCCTGAGAGCGTCTGTGTCTTACTCAAAAAATATATACATAGATTTACAGTATTTTTACTGTACTATATATACCTGGTATTTGGTGATGCAGTACCCCTTTTTCATCTTTTTATGTTCTTTTCTAATCCATGCTGAGCCTGAGAGTGTCTGTGTCTGACTCCTGAAATATATACGGATTTTTTAAATTAACCCAACACTGTATACAACTGTATGCTTGTGATATAGTACCCTTTTTCATCTTTTTATATTCTTGTCTAATCTATACTGAGCCTGAGTGCGTCTGTGTCTGACTCCTGAAATATATATGGAGATTTACAATATTTTCACTATACTATATATACCTGGTATGTAGTGATAAAGTACCCCTTTTTCAGCTTTTTATATACTTGTCTAATCCATACTGAGCCTGAGAGTGTCTGTGTCTGACTCCTGAAATATATATGGAGATTTACAATATTTTCACTATACTATATATACCTGGTATCTGGTGATACAGTACCCCTATTTCTGCTTTTTATAATCTAGTCTAATCCATACTGAGCCTGTGAGCGTCTGTCTGTTTCTCCGGAAATATATACTGAGATTTACAATTACCCCTAGTCTGTATCCAGCTGTACGCTTGTGATACAGTACCCTTTTTGGCATAAAGTCCTCCTCCACCCACCACTGTAAATGCGTCATTGACACCTGGAACATTGGCCCACATGTGTGATTATTTCTTGCGGATCTGATTTTTATAGCCTGAGAGAGTCTGTGTCTGACTCCTGAAATATATATGGAGATTTGAAATTAACCCAAAACTGTATACAGCTGTACGCTTGTGATACAGTTCCTTTTTTCAGCTTTTTTTTATTCTTGTCTAATCCATACTGAATATAAACAGCAAGCAAAAAGGCAGCAACACTCACCTGCCCAGATCTCAGAACAAATGCACTACAGGGTGTAGCCATCCCATAGGGTGCCGTTCACACAAGGATACTGCATAGTGTCTGGTTCACAGCCTATTTGTCACGCCCCTACTATTCGACTAGGCGGGCTGGCCAGTATACTCTCAATGCGCACCAGTGTGAACACCCCTCATGCGAGACCAAACGTGCTTGGGCTTGGCTGACTCAAGGTCTCCAAAAATTCAATATAAACAGCAAACAAAAAGGCAGCAACACTCACCTGCCCAGATCTCAGAACAAATGCACTACAGGGTGCAGCCATCCCATAAAGCAAGATATTAGCAGCACAGGTGCAAAATACCAGCTCAAACAGCCACTCTCCACATACCCATTCAGGGAGGGGGTGACTGCCCAGTATACAATTGCACAAAAAAGGCCCGCATAGGGTGCCGTTCACACAAGGATACTGTATAGTGTTTGGTTCACAGCCTATTAGTCACGCCCCTACTATTTGACTAGGCGGGCTGGCCAGTACACTCTCAATGAGCACCAGTGTGAACACCCCTCATGTGAGACCAAACGTGCTTGGGCTTGGCTGCACCCCGAAAAATAAAGTGCAAAAAATACAAAAATAGTGGGGTATTAGTTGATATTTTGGCCAAAATACGTAAGCTTGTAACCTGCGCCAAAGGTTCCCAAGCTTACAAGTCCGTACACTACACTATACAGCAAGGCAACTAAAGGAGACTCAAGGTCTCCAAAAATTCAATATAAACAGCAAACAAAAAGGCAGCAGCACTCACCTGCCCAGATTTCAGAACAAATGCACTACAGGGTGCAGCCAGCCCATAAAGCAAGATGTTAGCAGCACAGGTGCAAAATACCAGATCAAACAGCCACTCTCCACATACCCATTCAGGGAGTGGGTGACTGCTCAGTATATAATTGCACAATAAAGGCCCGTATAGGGTGCCGTTCACACAAGGATACAGCATAGTGTCTGGTTCACAGCCTATTAGTCACGCCCCTACTATTCGACTAGGCGGGCTGGGAATTACACTCTCAATGCGCACCAGTGTGAACACCCCTCATGCGAGACCTAACGTGCTTGGGCTTGGCTGCACCCCGAAAAATAAAGTGCAAAAAATACAAAAATAGTGGGGTATTAGTTGATATTTTGGCCAAAATATGTAAGCTTGTAACCTGCGCCAAAGGTTCACACGCTTACAAGTCCGTACACTACACTATACAGCAAGGCCACTAAAGGAGACTCAAGGTTTTCAAAAATTCAATAAAAACAGTAAACAAAAAGGCAGCAACACTCATCTGCCCAGATCTCAGAACAAAAGCGCTACAGGGTGCAGCCAGCCCATAAAGCAAGATGTTAGCAGCACAGGTGCAAAATACCAGATCAAACAGCCACTCTCCACATACCCATTCAGGGAGGAGTTGACTGCCCAGTATACAATTGCACAATAAAGGCCCGCATAGGGTGCCGTTCACACAAGGATACTGCATAGTGTCTGGTTCACAGCCTATTAGTCACGCCCCTACTATTCGATTAGGCGGGCTGGCCAGAACACTCTCAATGCGCACCAGTGTGAACACCCCTCATGCAAGACCAAACGTGCTTGGGCATGGCTGCACCCCGAAAAAATAAGTGCAAAAAATACAAAAATAGTGGGGTATTAGTTGATATTTTGGCCAAAATACGTAAGCTTGTAAACTGCGCCAAAGGTTCTCATGCATACAAGTCCCTACACTACACTATACAGCAAGTCCACTAAAGGAAACTCAAGGTCTGGGAACTGGGCAGGTGAGTGTTGCTGCCTTTTTGTTTGCTGTTTATATTGAATTTTTGGAAACCTTGAGTCTCCTTTAGTTGCCTTGCTGTATAGTGTAGTGTAGGGACTTGTAAGCGTGAGGACCTTTGGCGCAGGTTACAAGCTTACATATTTTGGACAAAATATCAACTAAGACCCAACTATTTTTGTATTTTTTGCACTTTATTGTTGTGAATTGGTTTGGGATGAGTTCTGAGCAGAGGC
>VIAB01020819.1:1943-12669 GCA_009801035.1 Oophaga pumilio | reverse complement strand
ATCCTGCCCCAGTCTCAGGAGAGAAGAGAAGCGCCGCGGCAAAGCTCCTCCTGGTCAGGTAAGTATGTAAATATGGTGCCAGAGATCACGGTATGCATTCAACGTCTACGCGTACCGCGTTCTCCAGCGCCATACATAATCCTCACCGCTGGATGCCGTCTTCTATCTGGAGCCAGACTGCACAGGCGCGTCACGCTTGCGCAGTCTATAAAGGCTTCAGACAGAATGACGCTTACAGCGTTATATTATAGATAATCAGTGATCACTGCTACAGGTGAGTCTTTGTAAGATCTCAAAGACCTCACCAATATTATTACATTTGATAGTTTTAGCCCCGTGATCTAGGATCCCACAGGTACAACATTTTTGGAATTGCATTTAAAAACTTTGTGATCTACAGTATGTTGGAATTTAAAGAATTTACATCCAACGGAATGAAGGAATAGTTATCTTCCCATTCAATATCGCTCAGTTCCTCGATTAATTGTGTGGAATCTCTCAAATATGAAGGAAGAGACTTTGCTAAATCTTGTAAAAACAAGTCAATATAATGAGAAAGATAACAAGTCAAAGACCCTATTCCTGATTTAGACCGGAAAGAAACATTTTGGATATATCGTCCGGGAACATTATATCCAAATGGATTGAATGATATTATTGAGAGCGTTGAAACGTTGCCCTTTTTTTACATTTTTTTTTTCTGTTTTATTTTTTCCTTCATCTGGGTTTTTTTTTCGCTCTGGTTTTTTTTTTTTTTTTTTTTTTTCTTTTCTTGCATATTGTCAAGGTTGATCAATCAGTGGGTGTGTTCCTGAACTTGGTCCACACCCAAAATCAAGTTTCTGAGACTGGGATAAAAGATTTGCTGCTATATAAGTGTAATTGAATTTTATACTTGTAGGATTTGTACTGTGTTTTTATGATACCTGATAAAGGATATATACTGTATCCGAAACGCGTTGTATCTTCTCTATTTTAACTTATCAAATAAAAAATTATGAAATATCATCTTTGAATGTGAGTCCCGGGTAGCGCTGCCATTCATGGGCTGGATATGCTTTTTATTTACTCATCCTGAGTGAGCCTGAATCTGGCTCTTTGACTTGGGCTGAATGTGCTTTTCTTGATTTACTAAAGATAAGAAGCGAGACAAACAAGAGGAAGAAACTTAATTTGAGCTGACTCCAGAGAGATAACACCAAACCTCCTACAACAGCACCAGAGAGGAAGTAAGCCAACGGCTATAGCTCCAAGCCTTGACAGGGGGCAAAATGTGAATATCACCGGTGATTCCCTGAAGCAGACTGGGAGTCAATAAACACCCAGGTCCAGGTATGTCAATTAGAGCCAGACGGAGGTTGCCACTGGGTCCCAAAGTCAAAAGTATTAAGAAGGTGTCTGCAATGCCAAACGCAATGACATTCTGCAGCCAGATGCAGAGCGACTGTAGCATCTGACACACCCGTGACAGCCATTCAGCACCACACAGAATCAATGAAGATGGGAAGAAGCCGTCACTCAACTAAATTTTGTGCTCTTTGGCTGAACTTAACTGTACCAGTGAGAGGCTTATTGCGCCAAGAACCACTTGGCGAGTCAGAGTAGATGTAAAGTCCATCCATGCACTTTTACATCACCAGTTTAGGCAGGTGAACGCCATTTGACTTTCAACTCAATGTACACCTGTACCGAGTCGGCATGCACCAAGGATGTCAAACTAATTGACAGCATCCCATGTGGTGGATATTCTATATTTCTCCATAGCACAGGCAGGTTTTGACCTCCGCAGAAGTTTTTATCCATCACATGCAAGTTTATAATACCAGGTGTACAATATATACCAACTTATATTATTCTCATTGATTAATTGTCAAACAATGGTCTGCCCCTGATTCAATTTCATCAAGTCATGCAAAAATGGCAATACAGCGTGATATAGAAAAGTATGCATGAGAATATCAGTGTATATTATAATTTATCTTACCAACTGAGTGCATAGATAACAGAAAAGCTCCATGAATATATTTGTTTAACTCAATTCTATAGTGGCTGCATGGGTGTACTCAGGCATTAACAGCTGGTGCGCAACACCCGCCTAGCAAAATAATTGTAAACAAGTGATCACCATTTCACTTTTACCTACAAGCATCCCAGCACCCAGTACACATGCATCATGAAAATGTAAGACTCATATCTTAAAAAATACTGATCATAAGACTAGAAAAACATGTTCATTATTCTTAGGATGCTTGTATGACTATAAATGCTACAACTCTGCAGTACTGTGCCCACACACAGACAGCCAAGGACTGTGGCAGGAAGGATATCAGAGGATAATCAAGGACATTGTAATTGTTTTTCCATGTATTACATCAGATTACATAATACTAATACAATATGACTTTTTATGTTGGCCATTGTCTACTGGTCTTTAGTAGTGTTTCACAGGTTGGGTTGTCCAAGGAAGGTTATTGTGTGGCTTTAGGTCAAAAATCCCTAAGGTCTTACCTACTAGTTCCCTTTTGAGTTGGAAAATGTTACATACTTTGGCAACAAACTACAGAAAAACTAGAACATTTTTCAATATGGCAAATATTGCTTCTATGCAGTCTTATTTTGCCCTTGCTCATCAAAACCTTAGAAGCTTTTATGTTTAATTTAACAAATGAGTCTGAGGGTTTTTCTCCTGCACTTGTCAGGCTCTCAAATCTCAACTCTCCACATCCTTCTCAAAACTCGAATCTTCTTAAAACCGTGGAGCCTCCATTCATTTTCTGCTCCAATAACTTGGCCAAAGGACCAAGTGTGCACATACATCTTCCTCCCAGACTTCACAGCTCTACAGTAATTAAAGTTTTTAGCTCACAAGAGAGTTGCTAAGTCAGGTCTCAGGGATTTGTGACTTATGGCCACAGTAGGCAGGACCTTCTCGGCATGAAAGAGGTGCTTCTTGGCCAACCCATACATTCTTCTCTTCTTTTGTGTCATTTCTCCATGAAATGAAACAATTTTTTCATTCAATTTTGACAGGAAGTATGATAGCCTTCAGATATTCTTGATCAACACACAATGTCAGGAATAATATGGATGGTATGTATTACGAGCACCACAAAAAGAGGCATTCCACCTAAGGGTATGAGCACACAACATATTTTCCAGGAGGGAAGAAGATACTTAAATAAAAGCCAGCATTTTGTTTTCCAGAAGTGTCTTTTTTTAGCCTTCAATTTATACTGTACTTTCCTGAGCATTTGACTTTTTTGTCCACTGGCATTTTCTTTGAGCACTTTTCCAGCATTTTGGGTTTGTATTTTTTACTTACGTTATCACAGCCTTTTGTTTAACTTTGTTCAACAATGAAGAAATGTTCAAAAAGATGCCTGGGCATCTTCCAGGAGGATTTGGAGCCTTAATATTGACTTGTATTGTAAACTACAAACATCTTCCAAAGATGTCTAAAAAATGGTCTAGTCAACTCTTTTTATTGATTGGTGTCTTTGGAAACCTGCAGTGGCTAAAAGACAATAAAAAAATCAACATATGAACAGCAAGCTGTTGTTACATTGCAGAAAGATATTGGTGTGGGATGGGAAGCTGCTGGTTAATTGGGGTGTTAATGCTACCATTAATAAAAGAATCCACTGAACTCTCCAAGGTTGAAAATTGCAAATTATATAACACAAAGCCTGTTGTGTTGAAATATAGAGGCACGGGGGACCAAAAACAATCGTTTCGACCCTAATGAGGTCTTTATTTTATTGTGGCTAAAGGGAAAAAAGGGTTGAAGGGACATTACATAAATAATTGTGCTATAAAGTATTCACAGTGAATATATACAAATAACAAGATAATTTGTTGATGGCCGAGTTATGAAAAACATTGACTGAAATCTAAGTGTATTGTCAGGTTTCAGGAGCAGTCTATAGTGGTGTAACTTACCGTATTCTGCATTTGTTGGGTAGGTGTGAACATGCCATGTCCCACCCATGTTACACCCATATTAGCGTAGCTGGCCAGGACTTGTATAAAGATGCCAAAAGATGCAATAATTTGTTGCAGCTGCCAAATTGCACAATAATATTACAACTTATTAAGACCTTTACAACAGATTTCTGGCATAAGCATCCTTAATGAATCACCCTCATTGTTTTTTTCAGGTGGGTCCACTCTGAAACCTGCCTGAAAAAGTGCTAGCTAAACTCTCAAAATATGAAAAAGCGCCCTGCAATGTAAAGTCACTAATGTCCAATGAATGGATAAGACATTTCATAAATAATTGTGCTATACAATATACACAGTGAATATATACAGATATAGCCAGAAATTGTATAAATGGTTAATGTAATGTAACATTCAAATATCATAAAATAGCTAGATATGGCAATAAACTGGGTATGATAGACTACAAGTCAAACTAAAACCAGACAGAAAAATAAACTGAGAAATAATAGTACATCAAAGGTGTGCCAGGGAGAATTCTTGAGGAATAGTATAGTGTTCTCGATATAGTCATTTTCTCTATTCCTATACAATAGATTGAGGATCTTTAGGCATCTACTGACTATAACCTACCAATACGGTTAGAATTCAGTAAGCGGAAACTGTAAAAAGAATATCTTTCTATTATTGGTGGGACCACATTGACCCATGTGATTGCTTTATCTTTATGCCAAAGTATTTAGACACTGAAAATGTCATCTTCTGCTGAAATGTTATTGGGGATTATAAAGAGCCAAGAGTTATAGAAATATAAGAGTGGGTCAATGCAACAACACATTTATGAATCGGTGACAACTTTTCTCGGTATCATACTAAAGGTGGACTGCCCAATATATGGCATGACATAAAAAGGGCCTTCTTAAGGGTAATTAAAAGTCACGCACATAAGCCACAAGTGATTCCCATTGATTGTTTTCCTGAGAGCTCTCCTCCAACATGTAATGAAATAACCAAGTTTCTTAGTCATCTAATTGCGCTAGTGATCCTTTCCACTTTGTGCAGTATTCCATTCATGCCATGCAAAATTTAATTTGCTTTAATCACTTTGTTTCATGCTTTCAGATTTCGTCAAAATAGCACCATTGAGTGAATTGTTGTAGAGGTTTATATATTGTAGGATGCACTTCACAGAATTCTAGTGATCTCTTAAGCACTTAGGCACTTCAATTTCCACCTCCAGTGCTTTTGTTGAATACCAGTTCTCTGCACATAAAGGGCTTGAATGTCTGTTGGGCTCCAGAACTTCACAGAAGTTTCAAAGGTCAAGACTTGAAGGACACTCTCAAAGCCAAGACAGCCATTTAGGTTATGGTGAAAGAAACCAAGAAGTCATCAACTGGGGTGAAGGAAACATTGTAAATGTAATAGACTGCCGTTAATTTCAATCTAACCTTAATGTGGATTTTAGTCACTTTTTTTACTGGCTGCTACAGCAAGAAGAATGTACATTTTGTAATTAGATCACATATACCGGCACAAATATCATCAGCAGCACATCACCCCGTGTAAACAGGAGCTGTTTAACTGACAGCTTGGGGATGTAAGGGAACAGAAGGATCAATAATCGTTCGGTGCCCATCAGTTTATGTAGTACCCTTTGAATTGGTCTGTGAACAAGCACTGATCAAGCGTTATATAGTTGTTTAGTGCTTGTTAACCCCTTACCCCTCCTCCCCCGCAAAGCCTGTTTACACCTTCCTGAACAGGCCATTTTTTTCAATTCTGACCACTGTCACTTTATGAGGTCATAACTCTGGAATGTTCCAATAGATCCCACTGATTCTGAGATCATTTCTTAGTGACATTTTGTACCCCTTATTAGTGGTAAAGTTTCTTTGATGTGACTATATTCTGGGTGTTTTTTATATAATATGACAATGGGTTTAGTAATGGAGGGAGTCTTATAGATGCCTCTCCATTACTAACCTCTGGGCTTGATGTCACTTGACAATACAAAAGACATCAACCCCAACGACTATCACCCCACTTGCCACCTCACCAGGGCACCACCACTGCACCAGGGTAAGTGGAACATCTTATGAATGTGCCATTTCTGGGGCAGCTGAGACCTGATGCTTTTAGTCTGGGAGGGGCCAATATCCTATTAATATCAGCCCACAGCTGTCTGCCTAGCCTTTGCTGGTTATTAGATATAAGGGGACCCTACATCATTTTTTTGGGGGGTCCCCCATTTTAATAACCAGGAAAGGCTAAGTATACAGCTGTGAGCTAATATTAATCACTTGTAAAGATTTATGAATATTGTCTCTTTACCAGAATATTAACATCAACCCCCAGCCATTGCTTTCCCTCTGCTGATTATGAAAATTATGGGGGGCCCTAGCGTTTTTTTCAATTACTTTTTTAATTGTCAACAAGAAAAGTAAGGTCACCTGTTTCTCTTGCTTTGCAAGTGCAAGTGCTGTGCTAATGAACGGCCGCGAGTACGGTACTCGGCACTCTGACATTCAACAGTCCACCACTGGAGCTACCTACCGTGAGACCCAGTGGCTTGAACTCAGGTAACATTTCAGGTAAACCTCACGCTTCAAGTTAAAATTAACATCATCCTAGCCTCTCCAACATTCCATTTTAATGCAATCATACATCAACTGGGAATAATATACCTACCTGTGGTGTCATAAAAACATGTGACATAGGACACAAATCCGATCATTTATGGGGCAGCAGGGATGACTGTATTTTTTAGATCTGTCCCTGGGAAAATGTCTATTGTTTTATTCTTGGATAATTTTATTACTCTGTATCTGCATTTTGCACTCTCAGTTTGTCAGCCCAGGTGGAGATGCACAGTTTTGTCAGATTATCATGATCCGTACATTTTGTTAAGCTTCTGGCTCTACTCTGAGACACCTTAATGACTTGATTTCACAGCATAAAAGTTAATTAAAGAAATGGTCAGGATTTTCCCTATACGCATTTTTTAGAGAACAGCACAGAGAAGTTTATCACCTAATTGCTCTTGATAGTTATTTAAAAAGGGTATAGAAGAAATCATGAACAGTTGGAATTACTATAACGTTTCTTTTTTGTTAGGATTTAATTGCTTCTAATTAACTGCATACTTTTTATTTAAACATGCCTTTGTGCAATTTTTGCTCACCTTTCATTAAAGTGATATAAAATAGAAATGTTATTGCCAATTATTCAATAATTAATTTATAAAAATTCTTGATACATTTACGTATTTTGGCTGTCAGTCTAGATATTGCAGTGTCAGACTGGAGAGTTCAGGTACAATATGCCTGTATGCTGCAGGCTAGAAAAATTATTATAATATCAAATTTTCTCAATTTCAGCGCTATAAAAGTGAACAGTGACCTTCATAGGGATGTAATAAAAGAGAGTACACATAATCGGGTGCAAAAAAAGCATTTATTTACCATAAAAGTAATAACTTTAGAAGTACACAGATTTCACAACTCCAGCCAAAAAGCCACAAGTTTTCAACTCATATCTATTATTAAAAAGTAAATATAGGGGAAAAAGCTTAATTCTAAGGTACCTAAAATGGTATTAGACACATATTCCTTCAGAATTAGATGTTAAAGGTTCACCAGAAAAAACACATTCGTAGAGCAAAGTGCAAGAATTGCAAATCATTTTTGCATGTGTCAGGCAGATTGCATTATGACATTTGTGACATTCATAATAAGAAAGCCTTCTGTGTCCACTTTCCATGGTGCAGGTGGTGCATCGCCTTCTTTTGGGAGGTGGTGGATTTTCACTATCATCTTCTGGGCGGAATCTTTTGAGCCGAGCTTGAAGGCTAGAGGGTATACCGATAGTTTTCATACGTCTCCTGCGTAGCTCTCCAAGCACTAGTTCATGTGCCAATTTTTTCAGATAGGCTCTTCTACAGAGTGATTCAAGCTGGTTTTCAAGGTAAATCAGTTGTGAATTTATACCACCCAAATTCAACATAGTGAAAAATTCGACCATTGGCCAGTGCCTGGAGTTTCAGCTGACGCTGAAAGTTGAACACATCTAATCAGCTGTATCAACATCCCCTTTGGTTGCATTAAAAATGTAATTATTTCCATTTTTTTTGTTCTTCAGACCCAGGATCAATGGCATCATCATCATGAAGCGTTGAGACACGAATTACATTATTCTTTTCACATGATACATAGGAAACCAAAACCTTTCTATTATGGAATACAAACATATTGCTGTACTGTTTTCTCCCTTTCACATTTACAAACTGTGGGGGCAATTCTTTATTGTTACTTACAGTACCTACATATGAAAGATTCTGCATCTTCAGATAATCAATCAGATCATATTTTGAAAACTAATTGTCAGCTGTTATATTGCAACCCGATCCAAATAAGGGATCAGCTATTCTTTTTAACATCACGGTTTGTTGTTGACACATTATGGACCTTCTGGCTATTTTTCTCCATAAATTTCAAGGTTGTATGTGTAGATCTTCATGGCATTAACAGGGGCATCAATTTTAATTCCATATTTGCTAGGCTTTGATGGAATGTATTAACGAAATGAATATCAGCCACGAAAATCAGGGAGCATTTTGTCAATAGTGAAGTTCTCCCCAGGACAGTAGCTTTTCTTATAGTTTTCATCAAATTTTTGGAATAAATTGCGAATCGGAGCAAGCCGGTCATATGTTTTACGTTTGGTTAAGGTAGATCTGTCATCAAACCGAAGGTAACAAATTAGAATCTTGAATCTTTTTAAACTCATAACAAGGCCAAATTTTCCTTTTCCATCACCATCTATACCCCAAAATTCCTCCAAACATTGACGATTTGCCCTCTAAGCTCCTGCAAGGTATAACAATCCAAAAAAAGCCCTCAGTTCTATTTAATCTGTGGGCTTGATGATTCTGTTGCAGATGAACTTGTCCTTTACAATGTCTATATATTGATTTGTGTATGTGACAATAGAGTCCAGAATGTCATCTGTGAATTAACTATTCCAGTATTTAGCTACAGTTTTAGCATTCCTTGCTGTTCCTTTAACTGCAGGAAGGTGACTGAGAATGTTTTGAGGTTCCTTACATTTAGTTTGCATGGGTGGCTTATTGCTCCATTTGTTTTTTATCTCTTCCAATATAATATGCTTCTATTAATGTTAGGCGCAGGGATTCCTCCACTGCTTGGGATAGATTCCAGGCGCTGCTTGGCCCTGCGATCCCCCATTCAGGTCTGGCCACTGCGAGTCTTGCTCAGCATGGATGATGTAGTGTCTTGCTCAGGCTCGTGGTGTACCTTTGGTTACTGCTGGCTCTCCAGCCAAGTCTATGGTAACCAGTGTTATTCAGGTGCAGCCTCACGTCCTGGAGTCTAAGTCCAGAGATCACCATATTGAGCATGTCCGTGATGTGGCGTCTTCCTATTTGTGGTTGGACGTCAGCTGCTCTGGTGATGTGGCAGCTCCGGATTGGCCCGCAGGCAATGTCAGAGTGAGTTTTTGGGGTGGAGCGTTGGGTTTAAAAGCCCCTCAATGGCGCTAGTATCAGTTAAGGTTGGTGTGTGTGAGTGGATACACTGCCTGTATGCACATGTGTGTGTTTAGCCTCTTAGGGTTTTTTCGGTCCGCTTGGCTTAGCATCTGTTTCCTGCATGTGTGTGGTTAGCACAGTGGAGTAACAGAGCAAGATCCAACCAAAGAGCTGTGCTCCCCTGTGAAGTTAACAGGGTTTCTAGCGTCTTTTTAGTTTTTTCTTTTGTCTCATCATTCTCTGTGAAGCTAACAGAGCTGAGTATTGTGCGTTCTGTTCACACTGCGTGGAGTTAACGCAGTCATATTATGGTGATCGCTCACTGTTTAGTTCCGTCATTGTTCACTAGCAGCAGTTATACATTTCTGCACAGTGGACCCCGGGTTGCAATTGCACTTTATTATTTAATTTATTTAGTGCAATCCGCCAACCCTAACAATATCTTCTTCATCCTCATCACTCTCACCATCTTGCTCTGTTTCAGAATCAATTTCACATATTTCCACCTCATCATGAGAATCAATCTCACTTTCTTCTCCTAAATCCTGATGCAGTGTGGGGTCTGCATCATCATCATCATCTAACAGCATCTTCACTTTATCAACATGAAGGGGTTTTGACAAATGATACATTTTCCTCTCCATTTCAGAAGATAATCTGAAGCAAGAGAGAGAATATGTGTTAGGGAACAACAATGTGCCTGAGAAGCACACTTTCATTTGTAAGAAAACCTTAGCTATTTTTATGAAATATCAACACACTTTGGGGGATAATATGAGGGCCATTATACAATCAGTTTGGAGGCTAATGTGGAGGCCATTATACAACATGGAAGCTAATGTAGGGGCAATTATACAGTTTGGGGCCTAAAGTAAGGGCCCTTATACAATTTGAGGCTTACTGCGGGAGCCATTATACAAAGTGGGAGCTAAAACAGGGGCCATTAAACAGTTTGAGGACTAGTCTGGGGACTACTGTGTGGGCCACTATACAGTATAGGGGCTATTATACAGTGTGGGCACTACTATGTGGGTCATTATACCATGTGAGGGCTTCTTTGAGGGTCGTTATACTGTGTTTTGGAGGAGCAGTAGGAACATCATATGTATATAGGAGCTGTGGTCCAATCATACTCTTTATAGCGGAGCTGTGTGCCTACCATGCTGTGTATAGGGGAGCTGTGTGGACATCATATTCTGTATAAGGGAGCAGTGGGCCCACCATACTGTGTATAGGGGA
>VIAB01020817.1:28759-49101 GCA_009801035.1 Oophaga pumilio | reverse complement strand
AACCAGCGCCAGCAACCTCTCCCTAGGCTAAGATCGGCAGAAGTGAAATGGTGGTCGGCGGTGAGGGCTTTTATAGGCCACACAAAGCAAGCCAATCACTGCAATGCCCTTCTCTAAGATGGTGGTGGCCGCTGCCCATGTCATCGCGCTGACCACAGTGTGCATCCTCGTTCATTGGGTGAGAAAAGGCCCTTCAAGCATTATGGGAAAACCGACTTTGGAGCTCGGGTCGCCTAATGCATGGCCGACCTCACGCTATGGTCGGGTTTCGCTCGGCAAAACCCGACTTTGGCGAAAGTCAATGTTTTTTTAATCTGACCGACCTGTTTCGCTCAACTTTAATTGTAGGTACATTTCAACTGTGAAAGACAGAATCTTAAAAAATGATCATCCAGAAAATCACATTGTATGATTTTTACATAATTAATTTGCAATTTATTGCATGAAATAAGTATTTGATCAAGAGAAAAGCAGATCTTAATATTTGGTACAAAAACCTATGTTTGCAATTACAAAGGTCAGACATTTCCTGTTCTTGACCCAGTTTGCACACACTGCAGCAGGGATTTTGGTCCTCTCCTCTATACAGATCTTCTTCAGATCTCTCAGGATTTGGGGCTGTCGCTGGGCAACATTGAGTCTCAGCTTCTCCCAAATATTTTCTTTTGGGTTCAGGTCTGGAGACTGGCAAGGCCACTCCAGAACCTTTAAATTCTTCTTACAGAGCTACTCCTTAGTTGCTCTGGCTGTGTACTTCAGGTCATTGTCTTGCTGGAAGAACCAGCGATGACCCTTCTTCACCCTGCTGTTCAATGCTCTTACTGAAGGAAGGAGGTTATTTGCCAAAATCTCATGATACATTACCTCATCCAGACTCCCTTCAATACAGTGCAGTCGTCTTGTCACCTTTGCAAAAAATTACCTCCCAAAGAATGATGTTTCACCCACCATGCTTCATGGTTGGGATTGTATTCTTGGGATTGTACTTATCTTTCTTCTTCCTCCAAACACAGCGAGTAGAGTTGATATCAAATGTTATAATTTGGTCTCATCTGACCACATAATCTCCCATGTCTCCTCTGGACCATTCAGATGGTCACTGGCAAACTTCAAATGGGCCAGGACATGTGCTGGCATCAGCAGGGGGACCTTGCGTGCTCTGCAGGATTTTAGTCCATGATGGCGTAGTGTGTTAGCAATGATAATATTTGACACTTTGGTCTCAGCTGTCTTCTGGTCATTGATCAGGTCCTCTCACGTAGTTCTGGGCTAATTTCTGGCCCTTCTCAGAATCATCCTTACCCCACAAAGCAAAATCTTGCATGGTGCCCCAGACCGAGGAAGACTGACAGTAATTTTGTGTTTCATCCATTTTCTAATAATTGCGGCAACAGTTTTTGGCTTCTCACCAAGTTGCTTGACTATTGTCCTGTAGCCCATTCCACCCTTGTGCAGGTCTACAATTTTGTCCCTAATGTCCTTAGACAGCTCTTTGGTCTTGTTCATGGTGGAGATGTTGGAGTGTGATTAATTGTGTGGACAGGTGTCTTTTATACAGATAACAAGCACAAACAGGTGCGATTAATATAGGTAATGAGTGCAGAGTAGGAGGGCCACTTAAAGAAAAATTAACAGGTCTGAGAGAGCAGAATTCTTACTGGTTGGTAGATGATCAAATACTTAATTCACGCAATAAAATGCAGTTTAATTATTTAAAAATCATATAATGTGATTTTCTGGTTTTCATTTTTAGATTCTGGCTCTCACAGTTGAAGTGTACCTACAATAAAAATTACAGACTTCTCCATTCTTTGTATGTGGGAAAACTTGCAAACTCAGCAGTGAATCAAATACTTATTTTCTCCACTGTATGACTATCCAACCTCAAAAACCTATTAACATTGATTAAACCTGACTAAAATTGGTAGGGGAGAAAAAGGGGGATGACCCTAGTGTTGGTTTATCTTGTCCCTACCTTGCTGTGGAGGTTGTCATCCTAGATACGCAAAGGGCCGCCTATTGAAGGCTCTCCCTAATAGACCCTATCAAGCCCCTCAAGCCAGGACCGACAGTTGATACCAAAATTACAATAGCGACCATCAGCATCTAAATTGGTCAAATCACAAAATGAGATGTAGCAATGGTCAGGTTAAGTACAGCATTAGCCACTATAGATAAACAATCCAAATAGTCATAGTGATCACTAGATCCATTGCAATAAATAGACCCAGTGTGACCCACTAAAATAATCTAATTAGCATTAATCACGTGAGGTGTATAGTGAATTGAACAAAAAGTCATCAATATCACAGATAGACTTTGTCTACATATCCAACTCTTTTTGAATCCCTGTCAAATTCTTCCAGTAAGATAAGTTGGTTCTCCATTGGCTGTAAGAGTGGATAGGAGGAAGCTTCAAATCACAATCTGTCCTGTGAGGCAGTGACCGGGATCGTTTACGAGGGTCGTTATATTTCCCCCAGAATGTGTACAGAGACCTATTAAAGCCATTGGAGTGCATTGCAGTCACACACACAGCTGCGGCTGCAATGCAGGAATGAAGGTGAGCAATGACCTAGTCAGACTACCTGGCTAAGGCAGATTAAGTAAAATCCGGCAGGGCCTTCATTTCTTGGAGGAGGTCACAGGAGGCAGTGGGGCGGCCTCCTCCCTCCAACCCGGGTTTTCCAGTGGCTTTTGCCACAGGTCTTTAAAACTCCTGCACTAAGGATTAGTGTTGTTCTATGTGGGGACCCTGCGAGGAGCATAGCAGGAAAGCTCCACAGGATTGTGTGTAGCTGAACCCACGCCTGGGACGGCTCTGCACCTGTCAGGCCCTGTTCGGCCCGGCGCGGCCGTTGTTCCCGGCAACCAGTGTTTATGAACTGATGTTACCCCGGCTGCGTACCGGAGGACTTTTCCTGTTTTACCCGTGAGTTGCTGAATAAAAGCTGTTTACTTTGGACTTGCTTGGGTCACTGCCTCAGTTACTGCACGGTGTGAACACCGCCGCCTTACAGTCCTTTACCACATTCAGCTCCTGTTAGGAGCAGATATTACTCAGCAGTGGCGGACACAAACAGAAGAGGGCCCCTGCATGAGAACACAGACTTTGTATCTTGAATGGGGTGAATAGGGGGGTGATTTGAACTTTAATAATTTTTCTATTTTTTCTATTTTTAGAAAGTTTTTTTTTCTTTTTACTTTGCTTCAATACTCTCCATTGGAGCCTAGTAGCTGCGATCATCCAATTGCTTGTGTTACACAGGGCAGGGCTGCAGCCCTGCTCTGTGTAGCAGAAATGCTCACTATGAGCTGGGCGGTGCTCATAGCTATCTGGCAATGACAACCACAGAGACCTCCAGCAGATCTCAGGTTGTCATGCCAACCCATCGGTGACCCGTGGTCATGTGACATGCTTCCAGCACGTGCATGTTAAATGCAGAAATATCGCAGTTTGACAGTGGCATTTAAAATGTTAACAGTGATCACAGCTGTTAAGGGCACATGACAGCTGATCAGATCATGTGCCAGAAAAGGTGCAGGCTCAGCGCATGAGCCCGCATCAAAGAGGGGTAGGCCCCCAATGTTGGATATATCCATCATTGGATACTAAGGGGTTAAAAAAGATATGATAGAACATGTGACATGATAACTTCAAGGCATTAAAAAGAAGCCTGCCCGTCAGCACTGAAGATCATTTGAGATTTCTTTGCCTTATGCAATCTTCTGCAAAGTGTAAAATTGTGGGGGCCAATTTCTAGCGATTATTGGAAGCTAATTGCAAATTGTTCAAATATGTAGAGTTTATCAAATGCCTAAAAATTTGAAACAAGTTTGATTTTCATAGATTCCCTCCTATACAAATACATATGTCATGTTTTCTGGCTTATACAGAACCTTTGTATATGAACTTAGGCTTATAAAAAGACTCAGCTGGTCCTGCTTTAGGCCGGGATCACAATGGCGTATAGCATCCAATGCGAGCACAATGGATGCTATAGGCTAATGACACTCTGCTCAAACTCTGCTGTGAGCGTGAGCTGAGTGTCATTCATTTTGCTGTGATCCGATTCTCTTGCATGCACAGTTGAAGAGAAGGAGAGGTTATTTTCTCCATCTTTTCTATTGCCTGCATCCGAGTGCAGTCCAATGTTTTGCACTGATCCGTTGACTTGTATAGGTGAGTGCGATCCGATTCTCGGATGCAATCGCAGAATGCTGCCATTGTTTTTGCTTACTGAATCGACATGAGAAAATAATCGCAGATCTGTGCTGCCCCATAGAATAACACTGATCCGAATGCTATATGATGTTTTATCACAGAGTACTTGGCCAAGTTGTACGTTCGTGTTAGCAAGTCCTTAGTCCTCTATTAGTACACAGTGATTGGTGGCTGTTAATACACCCCGGTATTGACTGGTGGCCGGCTCATCACTGATGCCCTGCTGAGCTGGCACTTAGTCATTATCAGGGCGTGTTACAGCCGTTGTTCATTGTGTACTGAGCGGCGACTGAAGGGGCATCAGCATGCCTGTTTGACTGAAAGCTGGAGGATGCTAGACGGAGTAAAGCGAATTTCCTCTCGGTAGCCAGGCTTTAAGTCCGCCAGCTGCGCAGCTTCAGAACGCTATTAACCTGTAGATTAACCACATATCTGCAATGTTTTTGACATGACAGGTTTCCATTAAGGAGATAAGTTGAAGACATTACAATGTTGCATTATATTTGCTTTTTTTTTCAAAATTTTATTCAGAGTAATGGGAAAAAACATCATATCCAACATTTATTATTATTATTACATTCAATTGATTTTATATAATAGTATTAGTAATACGTATTATTTGACCTTTTTAATAGTTTATTAATAATATAAGATATTTTACATGACAACAATTTCATTGCTTGCTTTGCCAAAACATTTAATACAAATTGAACAAAACTTGAAACCCGTCCAAACATTTGTACAAATCTTCTTATGGATATTGATTTAAAGCTTGATAATAGTTGCAAAGCAGAGCCTATTAAAAAATGTGAATGTACATTGGAATTATTGTTGACAGCTTGCATAATGGATGCATTTGGACCTGAATCATTGGTCTTGGATTATGAAGCAGGAAGAAAATACAGTTCATAGAAACATAATGGCACCAAAGTCCAGGTTTCAGCTAGATTTTGTTATGTTCATGGTTTGGAAAACTGTTATCTCACTTCAAATGCAGAATGCTAAACTTGCAGTAAATAACAATGAAACATTTATGGAAAGAAATAAAATATGTTATACAAATAAGATCTAGAGAATAGGAAGAGAAATGGCAACCTTCAGTTTTTGTTATTCTCTCTATGACTTTATGACTGTCTAGTATACAGTATATAAGGTATATGCCATTATTTCTTAATAGTCTGACCCTGCTTATAAACAGGAATGTGTTTTACATATGAATATGATTTCCTTACAGCATCAATGCTATGTATTGTTAATAATAAATTCTCATAATTTTAGTTTAAAAATCTCTTTTTGCTTAAAACTGAATTTGGAGAATTCAGCTGCTTGTTCCATCCATCTTTCCATGGGCACAATGATATCACTTCATTGCTTTCATTTTGCGATACTTTAAAACACACTGCAGAAACCCTGAGCAGCATGGAAACAGAGAAGGGTGAGTAGTTTTCTTTTTTTCTTTGCATTTTATCAATGTACTTTTAAGGGGCTGTTATTCTGTGTGTGATATTATGTGGAGGGCATCCTAGTGTGAAGGGGGATGTGGGGCCATCATAAAGTGTGGGGAGCTTTGGGCACAATCAACTGTTTGTGAGGTTGTTATGGGGGACAGTATACTTTGTGGGACTGTGAGGCTGATCATACTGTGTGAAGGGCTGTGTGTGGCCATTATACTTTGTGAAGAATTGAGTGGGGCAACTATACTGTGTGAAGGACTGTGTGTGGGTCATTATACTGTGTAGTCCATTATAATGTGTGGGGGTCTTTATTCTGTGTGGATGCTGGGTGGTGTTCACTATACTGTGTGTAGGGTTGTGGAAGCCATTCATTTGTGTGCAGGGCTGTGCAGGAGCCAGTGTACTATTTTTGGCTCTCATACTGTTCAGGAGTCATTATACTGCATGGAGGGCTATGTGGGGACCATTATACTGTGTGGATGGCTGTGTGAGCTCCTTTATACTGTGTGGAGGGCTACATAAACACCATTATTCTGTGGAAAGGACTGTGTCAGGATTATTATATTGTGTGGAGAGCTGTGTGGGGGGCCATTATATGCTATAGAGGGTTGTGTGGGAGCCTTGATCTTTTAACCTCAATTAACTCCCACCTCACCTACTGTTTCAACCCCTTTTTTTTCCTTTCAAGTCAACTGAGACATACATGTGATGTCTGAGTATTTAGTTAATAATTTATTCAGTTGCCATTTGTCATTAGTGAGTTCCTTCAACTGTAGTCATCTCTGCAAACTCCTGTGGCTTCTACAAATTGCATCTGCTGCTTCTTAGTCATGTTCAATATAATCATAAAGCACAACCATACAAAGTGGCCAAGAGCAGGAAAAATTGCCTCTCCCAAAATTAATATAGGATATAGAGTTCACTAGACAGCTCCAAACAATTACATACATGAAAGAAAGGAGCAATACTTTCCCAAACAACATATTTAGAAAAATATTCAAAAGATGCGTTTATTAGATGATCACATAAGAATATCACGAGAAGGTCATAGAAAAATACAATATTAAAATACACATGCTGTATACAATATATATTATTCAGAGAATAATAAAGAGGAGACATGAAAGCATGCTGTGATTAGGAAGGGGAGCAAAATTCATCCCAGGGAAATCGATACATTGTGAGCCTTATGGGGCTGCTGGGTGCAGTGGGTGAGCTCCCCTGACCGGTGTATGGATAAGCACACTTTGTGAGCTATATTGGAGGCATGTAAGATTACCTATTGGTTTAACTTATTATTGCCCTTGCCTCATTTATGCCATTGTGCTCTCTTTTTACATAAGGCTCACAATGTATCAATTTCCCTGGGATTAATTTTGCTCCCCTTCCTAATCACAGCATACTTTCATGTCTCCTCTTTATTATTCTCTGAATAATATATATTGTATACAGCATGTGTATTTTAATATTGTATTTTTCTATGATCTTCTTGTGCTATTCTTATGTGATAATCTAATAAATGCATCTTTTGAATATTTTTCTAAATATATTGTATGGGACATTATTGCTCCTTTCTTTCTTGTATGTGCTTCTTAGTCATGGTTTATTAATCTGTCTGCCTTAAGTATTACTAACTGTTTTTTAGAGACTGTTCACATTACACTGCTAATTAATGTAGTTCTTCAACCTACATCTACATCCTGGTTTAAATCTTCTGTTTAACTCTTCATTCACTCTTTGTCTACACTTGTGGTTCTGTGATTTCCATTCTGTCTTGTTCTGCTTGGTTACTTGACTCCACCATAGCCCACATGCACCACGTTGGGCCATATGCCTAAGGGACTGTTCACATGTTGCTTTTTTGCTGCTTTTTTTTTTAAGACAAAACCTGATGTTTTTGCAATTAAAAAGCTGCAGGTAAAAAACATGTTTTGCTTGCTGTGTTTTTCAGGATTCCAAAGTTCAGCTTTGCTTCCACTATGGAAGCATGAACAATGCAAGACATATGTAAAACCATAAAACATTTTTGGAATAAACGACAATTTGATTAAAATATTTAATGAAATTAGTTTTCTATGTCTGAAACAATAGTGTCTATTCATATGAATTCATGAAAAAATACACAATTGCAAATGCAAAAACAGCAGGATGAAGTTCAATTGATTTGGCAATTTTTACTGTGCACATCAGCAGAGCATTGAGTTGTTACAGCATTGTAAAATTTCAAACATTGTTAGGACATTGTTTACTTTCTCGCATTGATTGAGCATTGAATTGTTCAGACTTTGTTTACTTTAACACATATCTCTAATTTAATTAAACTGTACTAATATTAACATCCATGCTCATGTGAGGATACTAAAACTTCATGGTTTAAACTTCAGAAAATAACAAAAACAAATGAGTTTCCCATCCTTTTGTATCTGCATTTTTTTAACCAAAACTTGTCAATGTTTTTACTGTGCTTTTTCAGATTTTTTGCACTTAATCATTACTTTCTATGGGTGAAAAAAAGCTGCAAAAATACTGAAAGAATTGACGTGCTGCAGTTTTAAAAAACGCAGCAGTTTTCCACATCAGTGAGGAAAAAAAACAAGTGTGCAACACAGATTTCTGAAATCTCATAGCTTTTGTTATCATTGTAAAAAAAAAAATCCTAAAATATAACTTTTATTAAGTTTCTGAAACAGTAATAAATTAAATACCCAAAAAGTGAAAGTGTAATGTTAAGAACCGATATTCCTAATGGGCTAGTACAGCCAAAGGGTAGGCTATTGATTATAACTCAGGACATCAATCTTCGGTCATATATGAAGCTATCTATCTCTCCTGATGAACCCAGCCATGGGGGGGAAAGGCCTCCTCTCAAGGACATCTAAAATTTTAATTTAAGGTAATTCTATATTTGTTTTCATCATTTAGGACATACCATACTGAGTGTGCACAGTCCCCTATGGTATCACAGGCCATACTGGCCCTCTTTTTCTAGCTGTTTGTCTATCTAGGGCTAGAATAGGAGTGGAGGAACAATCAACGCTCGAGAGGGGGCGCCACTTCTGACCATCTTTGGGTGCCAACCTCCGCAAGTAGGTAGTAACACAGACAGTTTTCCATCAAGGGTCAGTGCACTTTTTACCTCACACAGTCTGAGCATGATTGGTTAAAATTAAAGCACAACTAATGTTAGAATCTATTTAGTTTTGACCATCCACCATTTTGTTGTGGTTTTCTGGCTGCTGGTCTTTTTCCCCTGGTGCTGGGCTTGTCGTTGGTCAGGTGATTGTATCAGCCTTTATTACCCTGCACCTGCCTCCCAGTCCTTGCTGGACATGAGTGTTAATCCGCTAGAGTTCTGGCTGGGTACTTTGATACCTTTTTGTGTTTAACTTTGTGCAGTTCTGGGAACTCTAGTTCTGCTTGCTTAGTCTTTTGTTTTCCTTTAGTTTCTGAAGCTTTCTCTATTTTCCTGCTAGGAGGTTACCCTTTTTTGTTCCCAGTCCCTAGATTTTTCAGAGATTACCTTCCCCCCACCTTCAGGTCTTCGCTCGAGTCTAGACTAAGAAACATTGGTGGGTCTATTCACAAGGAATAGGTCGCCCGCCCCATCGTAGGGATCGAGTCTAGTCCTAGTGCAGGGTCAGATTCTTCCCCTCCTGTCCTATTTCTGAGTTGTAGAAACATAACAGCTAATTGTACACTATGTTATAGGTAGGCATCGTGTAGTGAGATACCCTAATCCAGTGATGGCGAACCTTGGCACTCCAGCTGTTGGAGAACTACAACTCCCAGCATGCCTCAACTGCTGCAGGTTGCAAGGGCATGCTGGGAGTTGTAGTTTTACAACAGCTGGAGTGCCAAGGTTAGCCATCACTGCCCTAGTCCATCGTTATGTTTTTAGGGTGGGACATTTAACCACAGGGCTAGCATTATTTTCTTACCCCACATTCAGACAATTTCTATTTTTTGTTTGGATATTGGAGGTTTAGTTTGTAACAAATGGAAGCGGAGGCACAGGTGATGAAGTTAAGATTCGTTTTTTACTTTTTGAGTGGAATCTCAAGAGCTCAGTCTGAGGGGCTCCGAAGGGTGCTTAACTAGTGAGCCCCAGGTGTCCATAGTAAGGTCCCTCGAACAGGACCAAAGTGGAACACCTGGGGGACACCGGTTCTACCTCCAGTTAGACCCCGGACACATGGCAGCTGTCCCAGGGGGACAAACGGGTAATCAGATATTACAGATATGGTGGAGCTGACCGGCGGACACCGGGTATATGAGGTAAAGCTGGCTCTGGCGAGAATATTCAGGTTTCGGGTAGATGAAAGGAAGATGGCTCCAGCAACTTTAGCGTTGTCCACGGGTTTGGACGGCGAGTGGCGGAACGGGATGGCACTTGAGTGTATAGGTACAGATGTCATCTAGGATAGCCAAACAACAGGTCACTGATATTCTGTTGAAACAAACAGTATAAGCAGAGTGCGGAATGCTATAACAGTGCAGACAGAGCAGGGACAGAATTAAGTTAAGCAAGAGTAGATACTCGTTGCTCCGGCACTCCCCTATGGTGGAGTGGCAAGAAATAATAATCAGTGCGCTGCTATTGGTTAATTTAAGTGACCAGAGGGAAGCACGCGCGCGTCCTAAGTATTTTCCCTAGAGGCCTGCTGGCAGCGTGCCTGGAAGCAGGGGAGAGAGAAGCAGCAGCAGGACGCCGAGGGACAGACAGAGAGTGAGGATCCTGACAGGGACCTCGCAGAGGTACAGTGGCAGCCCCTGTGAGCAGGAGCAGGTGAGGGACCAGAACTGGGGGCAGCGCCAGAACTGGGACCGGGTGTAACATAGTTGTCTGTACAGTGGATATATCATACAAATACTGTCCATTACAGAGGGAGTTTGTGTCATAATCAATAGCTTACCCTTTGGCTGCACTAGCCCGTTAGGAATATCGGTTCTTAACATTGCATTTTCACTTCTTGGGTATTTAAGATATGACTGTTTTAGAAACTTAATAAAAGTTATATTTTAGCAAAGGAGTTTTCTTTTGGTTAGACAGAAGTTCACCCTCTTTTTTATCTATTTGTGTTAGACCTATTATTGTAAAAAGCAGCTTTTAATTTCCATGAAAAGGACAGCAAAAAAAAGTAGCAAAAATGTAACTTGTGAACATAACCTTAATCTGAGTTTTTACCCTGACCTGAGGCAAAGTGGATCCATCTCACCAGGTGAGACTCAAAAAGATGATATATACAATAATGACTAATGAGTAATGATAACAGGTTGCATATTTTTAAGTGCTCTTTAGTGGTGTTATACTGAAGCAAAACTTTCTTATGGTTCTTGTGGTCCAGTATGTGATGGACAAATCATAGCACACAGGGAAGGGGGAAGTCGTGATATGGAGCCATTCAAAACTTTTGTACAGTTGACGAGCAAAACCTCTGATTTACTAAAATACTAAAATGAATCTGAAAATTAGGTAGTTACCAAAAATCCTTGATAGATGTTAATTGGTCATAAAATGGTTTCTGTCAGGTGGGACATTATGGACAAACTGTCTTCCCGATGCTTAAAGAGTAACCGTTGTTTTAATTTTTATTCCATAAACTAATAGTACTCATGAAAACACATGAAAAGAAGAAACTTTGCAATGCATATTATCAGGTAAATATTCTTCTTTCACTGTCAGAAGTGATTAGTCATTATAAAAATTCTCAATTCAGAGGTAAATTCTGTATTCACTGTCACTGTGTGTAAATCAGACAGCTGAGAGACATGAGAAGCAGTGCGGGGACCCATGCTGTCAGTCCCCGCACCTAGATCGCAGTGATCGGTTAGTCAATCTGACTGACCGATGACAGCACGATCGCACAGGAGATGCTGAAATATTAGCACCTTCTGCCCGATCAGTGCAGCAGCTCAGCTGAGCTTCTGCACTATTAGATGGGAGTGGTGTCAATGCCGCCACTGGCTGTTATCCCCCTAAAAGCTGCGATCAAGCGTGATCGCAACATCCAGGAGGTAGACAGAGGGACAGGAGCTCTCTCTGCCTTCAGATTGGCGAACCACTGATGTAATCGCGGAGACTTGATCTTTGCCATGGTGACTCGAGGTTGCTATAATGACCTCTGGGTCAACAAGCTACGAAAACCTTCTAAGACCATTCTCACAGCATAGTGTCAGAAGCTTTCAGTATAAGTATAATGCATTGCAATGCTGGTGTATTGCAATGTATTACACCTGCAATCAAAGTAAAAAAAAAGGTGAAAGTCCCATAAAGGGACTAAGTAAAAAAGAATGCAAAAATGTAAAACATATGTAAAAAATATGACAAAATATTATTAATAATAATAATAATAATAAACAAAAAGTACACGTTTGGTATCGACACATCCGTAACAACTCAATTGATGAAGTATCACACTAGTTAACCACTTCAGTGAACAAAAGTAGCAAACTATGCTTTATCATACTGCTTGGAAAAAGTGGAATAAAACTCTATAAAAAACAAATGTAGATAAAAATGGTACCGCTGAAAACTTAATCTTATCCCACAAAAAACAATCCACCATACAGTTCCATTAGTGGAAAAATAAAAAAGTTATAGCTCTCAGAGTAAAGCAATGCAAAAATAATTAATTTTTCTATAAAAGTTTTTATTGTGTAAGTTATATAAATGTGGTATCGCTTTAATAGTTCTGACCTGAAGAATAAAGCTGACTTGTCAATTTTACCACACGTGAAACAGGATAAAAAAAACAAAACACAATTCCTGAACTGCTGTTTTTTTGTTCATTCTGCCTCCACAAAAATCGGAATAGAAAGCAAGTAAACTGCCATGTGACCATAAATGGTACCAATAAAAATGTCAAATTGTCCTGCAAAAAATAAGCCCTCACTAGAGATGAGCGACTTTGGCTCCGGGAGGGTTGAGTCGGGTTTCGGACCACCCGACTTTCCCAAAAGTCGAGTAGAACGAAGTTGGTCGACTAATGGAAAAGGTCGAGTCGGAGTCGAAAATCCGACCCCAATGCAAGTCATTGGGGAATAAAAGTCAGCAGGGAGTGGAGGACAGTAAACACACCTACAGTGCCCATTTCAATGCCAACGACATCAATTCTTATTACTTAAGCTTGTCAACCTTAATTTACTTTATAATAATGAGTGAGAAACACTATATGTACGATTGGAGAAAAGGTGAGAGGACCCAATTGAACCAAATGTATATTGGCTAAAGTTTTGGGGGGGCAGGGCTGGCTCCAGGTTTTTGTGGGCCCCGGGCCAAAGAGTCTCAGTGGGCCCCTTTAACACATACCACAATTCATGATTCTCCGATACGGCAGAGAAATATAGGTATAGTACCATGCCAAATACTTCACTTCTTACATTACATGAGTGATATCTATTGTAAATTCTACAATAGCTCAAAAAACTGACAATATATGCCTCTATACAGTATTTTGGGCACCACATAGTGCGCCATACAGAATAATGACCCCATATATTGCTCTATACAGAATAATGAGCCGCAAATATTGCTCCATACATAATTGGTCACATATAATGTTCCATAAAGTATATGATGAGCTCCACATAATGCTCCAGTATATGATGGACCCCATGGATGATGCTCCAGTGTATGATGGGCCTATATAATGCTCCATATATAATGGGCCCCATATAATGCTCTAGTGTATAATGGGCCCCGTGTATGATGCTCCAATGTATGATGGGGCCCATTTATAATGCTCCAGTGTATGATGGGCCCCATATATAATTCTCCAGTGTATAATGCTCCTCATATATTGCTCCAAACATTAAAAAAATTGAAATACCTCTCCTCGCTGGGCACTGCTGTACTCTGGACTCCTCAGCGTCGCCATTTTCCAGTTCTCTGCACTGTGACTGTTCAGGTAGAGGGCGCACAGACGTGACGTCATCGCGCTCTCTAGTGTAGAAAACCGGGCACATTCAAATTGCTGATGTGAGAAGTGATTTTTATTAGTGCAATACATACAGTAGTCACTAACAAACGTTTCGGTCTTCACAAGACCTTCATCAGTGTGTTACAGGTCCAAATAATAATGAGAAAAAAATATAAGAAAATAAATAACGTATATACAATAACATAGGATTGCACTTTAAGTACTATGGACATATGAAATGCATCAGAGAATCTAGGGCTTATTGTAAGGTTAAATGGATCCGTAGGTCCAGAGGATATGTCTACTAATAATTGCCGATTATCAAAATGAGAAAATTAACACAGAATTTTACATACCTAGGAGAAAATTGTTGCAGATAAATATCCCCAGGAGGGTAGGCCATATGTATCTTTTCGCATATAAGACTAAAAAACACTTGGTGAATGAAATCAGTATATAATATGCTGGGAAATAACCCAGATAGTCCGGTGACTGCAGGGAGAGCTGACAGAGCCTGAAGACGCGGTATCTTTGTAGAAGTAGTAAGTTTTTTTTGTACTATATTACTATTGATCTACTATGTCTCACTTTATACAATTGCTTTTAGGGCTTTTTACTTCATCCTTCTCCATAGTGTGTTATAGGGGCCTGATACAGAGGCCACAAAAAATTATTGTGTTCCTTGTGTCATACAGTAGGGGACCAGACTTTCAAACTGTTTGTAGCATATATTCTTTGTCACACAGGCCTCGTCCACACTCAAACAGTTCTTTTTTTTGTAACTAACATGATACAGCACGCATGGTTTGGACAGGGTTCATGCCCTGCCCTCGCAGGGTTAATTGTTCTTGGCCTCCTTTTGGATCTGGGAGGAGTATTTATACCCTCTCTGAACAAGGGTTCTCGGTCAGTTATACTCTCATTCTGTCTGTGTGTCTGACCCCCTGGTGTGCGTGTGCATAATACTTGTGTTTGACTGCTTTCCGTGCTTACTAGCTTGACTTTTCTACTCAGTGCCTATTTTTTTTTCTCTCTGTTCTGACCTTCTCACCTGTTTTATCTGACTATTCTTCCATCTCACCCTCAGTACCTCATTTACCTCCCGGTTTTGACCTCGGCACGTTTGACTTCTCTCCGTCGCCGTCCGGCTCCCCTGAACTCGGCGCCCGTCTCTGCCATCGGCCACTCCCCCTCAGTCACGTGGTTCAGGTCCTCATGACTACCCGGTGAGTGCTCCACAGCTCCTCTCGTGGCCCCCTTACTGCGGCTAGTCACCCGCCTCGCAGCAGGTACACCCGGGGTTCTTGGAAGCCATATTTCAAGTTGGAATTTACTTTCGCTGAAATTTAGCTGTTTGCAGAGGTGGTGCAGAGTTTAAAATCTATTTTTTTGTTGCTAATACTGTGCTCCGAACACACTATCTGAGCAACATGACTGGGAAAAAGTGAGCCCGTGATGGAAGGGGAATTAGGCTTGGTGTTCAATGTGTAAGTGGGGTAGGTGGTAATGTTTGTGAAAGCACTAGTGACCCAACGTCACATCCTATGCAAAGACAACTAACAACTTCTGTTACTGGACGAAATACTCCACTACCTTTCCTTAGCAGACGCTTGCCTTGTCAATGATCCCCAGAAAGAGCATGTGCCCGAGTGGATGGCAAGTGCAGCTTCAAGTGGCCTCTCCTCTTCCTCCACCTCAACATCACACCCAATCCAGTTGACAGAGGTGGTATGCAAATTCCCTTTGCTTCCCCCCCTCATCCTAACTCTCCAATCATACAACTGACTGTACGAAACCACAGAGAGGGGAGACTGAAGAGCTGTTCACACATTCTAAGCCATGGTCATCAGAAGTGTACTTAAAAGCTTCACAGAGTCAAGAGGAGGAAATCTGCACTGATGCCCACCTTTTTTTAGCTTGGATCCGAGGTAGGATGAAGTAGGGTCTGAGCAGCATCCTGACCCTCGTTACCAGATGTTAAACCCTTAGGGGGGGAGTAATCCTGATGAGACTCAGATATCTGAGGCTCATGTGGACTGTTCTGTGCTGTCAGGGCCGGAAGAGGAGAAGGGCGACTCCAAGGGCGATGAATGTTATAACACAGAGGATGATGATGTGATGTTAGATCCCAGCTGGCATGATCACAGAGGCACATTGCCGAGTAGGTTATCTGAGGAGAAAGATGAGGAGGTCACATTGCGCCATATGTCGCAGACACATAGTGTTGCAGCCATGTTGAGCAAGGCATAATTAACCACAACTGTGACTGTGACCAGCAGCATCTGCTGGTCTGTAGCACGCAGTGGTGGCAAGGGTTACCTAGCCTGGGCTTTTTTTGACACTGCAAAGGATGAACCAACTCACGTAATCTGCCAAATTTGCAAAAAAACTGAGTAGAGGTAAAAAGTGCAATAATTTGACTACTACATGTATGAACCTTCACATGCGAAATTAAATCTCTGGGAATCTCACTGCGCTAAAATGCGGACCAGCAGACCTCAACAACCATCAGCCACCCCATCAATCACATCTGATGCTTCTTCCTACTCCTCTGTTACTGTGCCAACTATTGAGACGCAGTTCTCCACTGAATTTCAAGTTCTTTACACGCTCCAGTCATGCTGACTGAGAGCCCGCCGTCAGCTGTAACGGAAGCGGGCATGCTGGCTGTTTTTGACTGATCTCAGAGAACGAGCACACCACAAATTTCTCAATCCACCATAATATCTCTGCCTGCACCTCTCTCACGGTTCAGCAGTTTGTCCGGTTCATCATACTCCACCCTCTTTAAGCACTGCAGCCAGTACACGGTACCGCAGTTGTGGTCACGTAAAAGATTGTTTCCTCCTACTCATGACAAAGCTAAGAGGTTGAACGCCACCATCTCCAGTATGTTGGCCATGGAAATGCTGCCTTTCAGCCTGGTAGATACAGTTTCCAAAGCTGATGGTCATCGCAGTCTCCCAGTACCAGTTGCCAATTCGCCTTTACTTTTCTAAGAAAGTTGTGCCTGCGCTAAACCAGCATGTCTCAGACAACATCACTCATTTCTTGACTAAATCTCTGTCTGTCAGGGTGCATTTCACCACAGACACTTTGAGGAGTAAGCATGCCCATGGATGTTACATCTCGCTGACTGGGCACTGGGTAACTCTGGTGGCTGTGGGGAAAAGTGCTGCTCCACAATTCTTGGAATCCTCAAGGCTTGCAGGACAAACTTCTATATTAAAAACTTCCTCTACTGCTTCTGACTCCTCTATCTCCTCTAGGGTCTCGACCTGCGCCCTCAACCTCTGCCTTAATGAGACATACGTTCCAACAGTGAACAGCGAATCCCAACCACCTCCATACTGCGCATCCAGGGCTCACTGCAATGAGGCAGTGTTAAAGTTAATATGACTTGGAGATTACAGTCATACAGCTGAAGAGTTTTTGACAGCTCTCCAGGCCAAGTTTGAGCAATAGCTGTCTCCGCTGAACCTGCATACAGGGAAGGCCATGTCCGATAATGGTGCGAACCTGGTGGTGGCCTTACGATGAGGCAAGCTCACACACGTGCCCTGCATGGCTCACATCCTCAACCTTGTGGTACAGCATTTTCTCTGCCACTATCCAGGCATGGCTGAGCTGCTGCAGAGAGCATGGAAGCTGTGTCCTCACTTCCACCATTTGCACCCCTCAGATCATCGACTTCCATCGATACAGAGGTCTTTGTCCATTCCATTTAACAAGTTGTTATGCAATGTGCCTACATGGTGGAATTCCACTCTGCACATGTTGCAGTGACTGTAGCAGCAGCAACGAGCCCTGACACAGTATGTCATGTCGTATAGCCTGGGCCAATCAGGTATTGACGTGATGCATATCACGTTTACAGAGTGGGCATAGGGTAAGGACCTCTGCACCCTTCTGCATAGTTTTGAAATGGCTACTAACATGGTTAGCGCTGACGATGCCATCATCAGCATTACTATTTGTTGGAGCAGACTTTGAATAGCCTGCGGGAGGAGATGGTGGTCTAAGAGAAACAGGAGGAAGTTGGAGAGGATGCTGAAGGGATAATATTGTCTCAAAGTTCCTGACTGTCCTCACACGGGTTGGAGCCAAGGGAGGGTGGATTACTGCAATCGAGGAGGGCTGGCTGTTAGTGAAGGTGCAAGATGCAAGGAACAAATGGAGGAGGAAGAGGTGATGGACAAGCAACTGTCAGGAGATGAAGAAGATAATCATCCCCTCTCTGTTGTTCGAGGTTGGCAGGAGGAGATGGAGAAAAAAAGCACCAGTGTTACCCAGCCTCCAACACAGCATGGGTTTGGACCTCATGGTAGAGCCTGACATATGAGTGCCTTCTTGCTGTACTATCTGCACCATGATTCCTGTATATAGTAATGAATAGGAATTCTGCTGACTACTGGGTTGCCACTCTGTTAGATCCACGTTATAAAACCAAATTTTGCCAGATGCTTCTCGCACTGGAAAGGGACTCGCAAATGCTTGAGTATCAAAACACGCTTTTACACAACTTTAAAAGAGGATTTCCCCAAGACAGCAGTGAAGCACACAGTGCGCTTTTCAGCTCTAGGCTTCCAACCTCCGGCACGTCAATTCATCAATGCCAAACATTAGCAGCAGAAGTAGTGTAAATGGAAGAAGCAATCCAAGTCTTACACATGGTTAACGAATGGAGACGATGGTGCAGCAGTATCTAGAACTGAATATCAATACCATCCGGGTGGGTTTGGAACCTTTCACATTTTGGTCTTCCAAAATGGATGAGCGGCCTGAGCTCGCCTCACATGCCTTGGAGGTTTTATCATGCCTGGCAGAGTTCTCTCAGAATGTGTTATCAGCCCTGCTGGTGGTATCCTCATGGAAAAGCACAGCTGGGTTTCCCCTGAAAGTGTAGACCGCCTAACTTTCATCAAGATGAACAAGTCATGGATTTCCAAGAACTTTTGCACCCCAATCGCAGACTGTACAGACTACGCGATATTGCATTTTTTAATATGCTGCATTAATCTTGCGTAACTGCACTCTGTGATATCTTTAGCGTGGCTTCTGTGCCTGCTGTTGCTGCTGCTGCAGATGTTAACACAAATTTGTGGAAATGTGAACAGTTATGATTGGTCCACACCTGATGGGTTGGCTGTAGTGGAAGATGTGTTGGTTCCTATTACACTATTTGTACCCTCGTGAAATTGATGTAATTTCTGTAGCGTCAGACCCTCATTTTTTGAAATTTGAAAACTCCTGGTTGGGTGTCAAACTGTCCATTTGCTGGGTTGGGTGTAGTGGAAGACCTGTCGGTCCCTATTATTCTATTTATACTGTGGTGAAATAGATGCCACTTTTGGGGTGTCAGCTAATAATTTTTGGAAATGTGAACAATCCTGGTTGGGTGTCCATCTGCTAGGTTGTCTGTAGTGGAAGACTTGTCGGTCCCTATTATAATATTTATACTGTTGTGTAATTGATGCTAGTTTGGTGGTGTCTGCCAATAATTTTCGGAAATGTGAACACTCCTGGTTGGGTGTCCATCTTCTAGGTTGGGTGTAGTGGAAGACGTGTCAGTCCCTATTATATTATTTCTACTCTCGTGAAATTGATGCCACTTTGGTGGTGTCAGTCCCTCATTTCTTGACATTTGAAAACTCCTGGTTGGGTGTCCAACTGTCCATCTACTGGGTTGGGTGAAGTGGAAGACCTGTCGATCAATATTATACTATTTCTACTCTCTTGAAATGTATGCCACTTTGGTAGTGTCTGCGGATAATTTTTGAAAATGTGAACATTCCTGGTTGGGTGTCCATCTGCTGGGTTGGATAAAGTGGAAGAACTGTCGGTCACTATTATACTATTTCTAGTCTCGTAAAATTTACACCAATTCGGTTTTGTCAGGCCCTCATTTTTTTAAATTTGAAAACTCCTGGTTGTGTGTCCAACTATCCATCTGCTTGGTTGCGTGTAGTGGAAGTCATGTCGGTCCCTATTATACTATTTATACTGTGGTTAAATTGATGCCATTTTGGTGATGTCTGCCAATCATTTTTGGAGATGTGAACACTCCTGGTTGGGTGTCCATTTGTTGGGTTGAGTGTAGTGGAAGACCTGTTGGTCCCTATTATATTATTTCTACTGTGATGAAATTGATGCGACTTTGTTGGTGTCTGCCACTAATTTTTGTAAATGTGTAGGCTCCTGGTTGGGTCTCCTTCATGTGTGTTGCATGTAGCAGTAAGCTTCCGAGACCATCAGACCTCCACTTCATTGGAGCCAACTACCTGTGTTACTACTTTCCTTAGATTTTTCTGACAATTATAGTCTACGAAACTGATATTTGTGCCATCTGAGTGTGGCTCAGCATGAAAGCAGGTTGAGCTGCTGTATGTGGTATCAGGGCTCCCAGCACAACAGGTCTACACTGATCCCTCACCCACCTCATCTTACTTTGACGTTCAATTGAAAGCTGAAAATGCTGGCCCAGACCTCTATACCTCATGAATGGCTGATTGCTGCAGTGCCATGCTACAATTTGCACTGTAGGTGAATTAAGGCCACTTTCCTGGTGTCTGTCCCTCATTTGCTATGTTTTGGCAGCTTTTGGGGGTGTTAAAAGGTGTTGTGCATGCGCTTGGTTTTGCCTCCCATTGACTGGAATGATATTTGGCTATGTTCGGCAAATATTTGATGAATAAATTGTCGAATATTGCAAATTTGGCGATCGTAATCCGAACTGAACATTGA
>VIAB01020816.1:0-14233 GCA_009801035.1 Oophaga pumilio | reverse complement strand
ATAGATAGATAGATAGATAGATATCTCTATCTTTTAAAGAATATAGCTACTAGTCTCTGATCGCTAGCTCAGTGTGGACTGTAAATCAAGAGCTCAAGCCAGCAGAAGGGTAAACTGGTGAAAATGCAAGTCGTATAATGGTGAGGAATTGTGCTAGTCCTCATACACTCATCACTGATTTATTCTGAAGTTACCTGAAAGTACAGTTATACTTTACGTTGTTGACACTGATATTCCTGTCTTGCAGGAAAGAGGAATATTATGATCCATCACACAGTTTCTGTAATCCTTGGCTTGATGGCACAGAGACCTTCCAGGGTTTAGCAGCTGATCTGTTTGATCTGCAGGTAATTGTGACATCTAAGTTTGAATATTAAAAGGTCTCAAAGCCTTCCTAGTGATATATTCAACTTGAATGTGGTTTTGGCATTTAGATATGACTCCCATAAGAGATGCACTGAACACACTAAATCAATGCTGCCACAATGTTACCAAAATGTAGTTACAGCAATTATAATTTAAGAATGGACTTTAACTTGTGTATTTAATATAATATATGTAATTTACAGGGCTTGTCAGTTTAACCTCTTCACCATAATTTTTTTTTTTTAATTCTGTTAGCTGATAGTTTAGTGCCCCAAAAAATCTGATAGTACTTAATCAGGTTTTAACACCAAAAAAGCAGCAAAACCTGCTACCTGTGGTTTCCCTTCACCCATGACAGCTTGCCTGGGGGCTCCACCCACCAAGGACAAGAAACCTACAGGGGGAAAAAAGAAAAAAAGGCATCTCTCCCCTGCATCAGTTGGTTGCCTGTCCTTAATGGGAACTTTGTGAGGGGAAAAAAAGTCCTGGCATCTGGAAAAGTGGGCTACATGCCTGTGGTGCCAAACTTCAGGGCTCTAGAAGCGCCATCTAGCTTGTGCTCCATCGTGTGTGTTCGCAGCAGAGACAGATGTGCTGCATGTCTGACTGGCGTACCTCAGTGTCCAGAGAGGATGCTTCATGTATACCAGAACAGCCTCTGAATCTGGTACCTTTAGTGACAGTGGGTATTTGTGAATATTACATGTTTTAATAGTCACCCATGTTTTTTGTTCACTAGAGAAGGCCTAAAGAAGCTAGTTCTAAGAATAGTGAGCTATGTAAAACCCTGCTAGCATTGGACTGGCAAGTCTTTTCAATCCCGACTTTGCCTCAAGCCTTAGATCTGTCATCTTTGCTGAGGTGGCTCCCTAAAATCTAGGAAATGTCAGCTTCAGAAGGACTTCCCTTGTTGTTCCCCTTCTGATATCAGTGACTCTTCAGGCAGTGACATGGGGACAGACTGTTTCCTGGTAGAATATACAGATAGACTAGTCAAAGCCATTAGGTCAACAATGGACGTAAAAAAGATTGTTAAATCCCTAGAAGAAGTGATAAGAGGGATAGAGCAGAGAATGAAACTTATTTTTTCTGTTAATAGTAAGATCCAGGCTGTCATTTAACAAAGATTGGGGGGAAAAAAAATGAACTGGTGCCTTGCACTTATCTTCAAAAAGGAGATATCCTTTTGAGAAGGACTCATAGCTATGGGACTAGGTCCCTAGGATTGGGGCTTTATCAAAATACTCAGAGGTTGGCCCTACCCTTTTAAAGATTCTGGGATCCTAATAAATCTACTGGATGAAAAAGCAGATGAATATCTGAAACACATGGGGAAACAGCAGGGGTCTGAAGCCAGCGATTGCTGAAACCTGTACCGCCTGTTCCCTTATTGGACAATATCTTAAAAAAGGCAAGGGACAAGAAGGGCTTTCCTATTATTTTTTTTTTTTTTCCCAGGTGATACAAGGAAGACTTCCTTTTGGAGGAAAAGATAGAATAGGGGATGTCCTTTAGAGGGAAGAGGCGGGAGAAGGCAATGCAAGTCCAAAAATATGAAAGCCCAGATTTAGGCTTGGAGGTCCCTCTTCAACATCCAAGAAATCCTGACACCAGGCTAAAAGTAGGGGGCGGAACACTTTCCCTCTTCACTCAGGCTTGGGTGAACAGGAAGTCCTCAGAAGAACCACTAGCCCTAGAGATGGTAGTCTTGGTCTTGATAGGGAAACTGGTTCTGTGTGAGGTTCCAAAGGAAGGGAAGGGGATCTTATTTCCCCCACCCCTTTAAAAAAAAAAAAAAAAAAAAAAAACTACTGTTCATTAACAACCATAATCAGTTTGAAGAACTTGAACTCATGGATATAATCAGACCTTCAAAATGGAATCCGTGAGCACGGCCATAAAACTGATTTTTCACAATTGTTTCAAGGTGGATGTTGACTTAAATAATGCATACAACATCCCAATTCATCTACACTATCAAAGGTGTATGAGTGGCCATGTATGTGCATGGGGTGAGAAATCGGGCATTATAAATTCAAATCCCTTCCCTTCAGATTGTCAGTGGCTCTAACTATCTTCACCAAGGTAGTAGCTGAGATGACTGCCTACCTTTGCATCCGGAACACCATTATCATTCCTTAGACTACTTCCTTATAGTGGGGAAATCTGAGAACCGAGAGATGCGAGTCATCGTAAAGATCTTGGCTGGATAGTGAACACTCACAACTTGAGGCTAAATCCAGTAAGAATTCCCAGGCCCCATTCTAAATTCTGAACTTCAGACTTGTCTCTTAACAGTGTGGAAGGCAGTGTTACTGTTAGGAACCCTAGCATCCTGCATCCCAGGGGTGGGGTGGGCCCAGCTCCAGGGCTGATGTGGGGGCAGGCAGACTAGGCAGCTGCATAGGGGCCCCAGCTCCCCCAGGGGCCCCCAGACAGTGGCGTACCACGTGGATGCTCTAAGGTCGGTGAGTAAAAGCAGCCCAGCGCTCTGCCGCCCCCTCTTTCATTCTATTTATCGGCATCATAGCCACCAATGTAGTTGAATGAAAGCGGTGATGGAGGAGAGCATCAGATGGCGCTCCATCTCTCATCGCTCACCCGCTGCTTCTGACTCAGTGGGTGTACAAGGTCACTTTGTCATGCGCCACACTGTGCCAGCAGTGGAGCTGATGAGACATGCTGCAGAAGCCAGAGCAGTGGGGGAACTGGGAGAGGTAAAGTGTCCATTATACTCTGCAATACTGCTGGACTGTGGTTGCATTATAGTGTGCGGATGCACTTCACTGTGGGGTTGGGAGTTGAATTATACTGTGTGTGTATGAGGGAGATGGGGACTGCATTATACTGTGTAGTGGAGGTGCTGCATTATACTATGGGGTGTATTATACTGAACATGCCAAATTTTGCCTATTCATTGAGTGATTGGATTGTTTATACTGGAACAGAAATCACTGTTCTAAGCAGTCCATTGCCTGGTGAAAACTGCAGGTAATGCTGTTAACATGATACTGTATGGGGACAGATTGATCTACTAGTGATCTTTCTGTGTCAATCATGTTTTTCCTTGTTTCTTTACACCAGCTGAGGAACAAGGCGTCGAACGACTCCATTATTGTCAATCACTCGTTTTAACGGCCTGAACTCAATGCATGTAAATGCAGCCAAAATATTTCTGTGATGGGTGCAGTTGTGAGCATTTGGGGCCCCACTTTAAACTTATGCCCAGGCCCTGTCAGCAATACAGCAGCCTGTGATGACACTAAGGAAGGCGATGTTCCTGCTAGGGTCTCAAACATCTTGTAAACCGGCAGTAGGTTGGGCACAATTTCACCTAATGCAACTGCAGTGGGTGTAAGATACCCTGACCTGGTGGGCTGTAAAGGAGCATTTGGCACTGGTGGTACAGTGGTTAAGACCAGTGGAGGACATGATCCTGACCAATAAGAGTGGGACAGGATGGGGGGCACATCTAAGATCCCACTCAGTGCAGGGAGCCTGGTCTTCTCTAGAAAGAGCTCAGGGTTCAAATGTAAATGAACTGTATGCTGTAGAAAGCCTTGAGACATTTTCTCACCTTACTTCAGGGCCGCCATACCTGGGTCATGTCGGACAATCACCAGGGGGAACAAGATCCCGTGCTCTTATGGAGGTAGCCAGCGTCCGGTTTCATTTAGCAGAACACCTGCGCTCTGACCGCACTTCATATAAGAGACATGGAGAATGTGAAAGACTTCCTGAGTCGCAGGGAATTGAGACAGAGGTAATGGTCTCTGAACCCTCGAGTAGTCCAGCAAATAGTACAGGCTTGGGGCAGGCCAGAGATAGACCTGTTTGCCACCTCTCACAACAGGAAGGTCAGGAATTTCTGCTCTCTAGATCCAAGAGAAAATCTGTTTGCAGTAGATGCCCTTCAGATACCTTGGAGGTTTACCATGGCCTTGTGTTTCTCCCGATAGCAATGATTCCGACAGTTGTGAGGAAAATCAGAGGATCAGACAAGAGCAATTCTCATTGCTCCATTTTGGCCGAGGAGACCTTGGTTCTCCCTTATAATCCATGGATCGGTTACCGACATCCTCCTTAGACCAAAGATTCCAGACCTTCTTACCCAGGGACCAGTATGCCACTCTCAGGTGAAGGGCTTCCACCTGGCAGCCTGGAATTTGAGAGGGCTTTACTGAGTTGCCAAGGATTGTCACCAGGGCTAGTGTCCACCCTGTTGAAGAGTAGGAAGCCGATTAACTCAAGAATCTATGGTAGGACATGGAAAGTTCCTGGGTCAACCTTTGGGGGAGGAAGCTCCAGTCAGGCCTATTCTAGAATTTTTACAGGCGGGATTGCAACTTGGATTAGCAACTAGTACACTCAAGGTTCAGGTTTTGGCCTTGTGGGCCTTGTATAATTGCAACCTAGCATCCAATAGGTGGGTGTCAGCTTTTATAAGATCCTGTAGTAGATCTAGACCGGTCATAGTTCCAAATTCCTCCCTGGGATCCGAATCTAGTCTTTGAAGCTCTAACCAGAGACCTATTTGAGCCCCTTTAGAAGTTGTCGCCAAAATTCCTCATGCTTAAAACAGTGTTGCTAGTGGCCCTAACATCAGCCTGTTGGGTGAGTGACTTGCAGGCCCTGTCTATATCCCCCCCCCCCCCATACACTCATGATGGATCTGGTCTTAGGCTTTTGAAGACAGGGTAGTTCTATCTCCCCAAAGTAGTTCTTAAGTTCCATAGGAGCCAGGAAATCATCTTGCCATCATTTTGTAACAACCCTAGGAATCCAGGGGAGGAAAAGTTCCATACTTTAGATGAGAAAAGATCCATGTTGCATTACATGTCCATGACTAGTCAGTGGAGGAACGATCAGTCCCTATTTGTAGCAAAAAGGGGTATGGCGTATCTAAAAGTAGCATTGCCAGATGGATTAAGGAAGCCATTAGTCTATCCTACTGAGTGGAGCTCCAGTTCCTGAAGGCATCAAGGTTCATTCCACCAGAACCGCGGCTACCTCCTGGGCAGATAAGGCTGAGGTATTGATTGATCAGATATGTAAGGCTGCTACCTGGTCCTCACAATCTACCTTTTTCAAACACTACACTTGATCTATCCTCCTCTGCTGACCTAACCTTTGGTAGAAGGGTGCTGCAAGCGGTGGTCCCTCCCTAAGGTGTTAAATTCTCAGTCTCTCAGGTGTGCTATCATGGGGGAAGGGTTAACACCAAGGCTACTTACTCTTAGCCGTTTTTTCCGGAACCCATGACTGCACCCGTGTATTCCCCCCCCCCCCCCCCTCTCACTCTTTTGGTGTGCACTATAGTTAGGGTGTTTTTTTGTTAATATAATGTGGTGATAGTTTTTGCCATGTGAACTAACCAGGGTGGCCTCTCATGCTCTGTAAACTAACTGAAGTGAGGGAGAGGTACCACCCTTTTATTTTCAGTAGGTTTGCTGTCCTGACTGGGTGGATCCCCTCTCTCAGGTGTGCGGTCATGGGTTCTGTAAAAACCAGCTACCAGTAAGTAACCTTGGTGTTTTCCAGAACCCATGACAGCACTCTGGTCGCTATTTTCTCCACTCCCTGCCTGCTTTTCTCCCCCATGAGTGTGGACTATAGCTTGGGTTTTTGTTTTTTTGTGATGTTGGTTATGTATAGAATTTGTCTGGAGATCCTCATTCCTTTTCTGCCCAGGAGGCAAAATTGCAGTGACTATCTATGGACTGATAGTGAGAGAACCATGGTGCTCTGACTGCATTAATCTTGAGGCCAATTGGAGCTGCAGGTGTTTCTTGTGCTGTCTTGCAGATTACAGCATGGGTAACATCCAGTGTTCGGGGCGCCAAACCCAACAGTAACACTGACTTCCTGGTGAAGTCTGTGTGCAGGGTCCGTTCCCGAACAGGTGTTTGGTACAGACCCTGAACTTTACTGTTTCCATTCGCCCCCATCTCTAGTCATAGGAAGTAGAATAAAATGATACCTTGATATATGCAATCAGATTTCTATAATCCATATGGATGGCTTGGGAGAATTTAATCCAACTGACAGATTCCCTTTTTAATAATGTTGGCACCTCCTAAGCAGTAAGGAGTTCTTGCCTTTCATCTAATCTTCACTAGCAATTGCTTGTCATGTAATATATTTTTTTTTTTTACATGACTGTATAAAATTTTTATCATGCAATAATTTGTGTTTTGTTTTTTCTTGTGCTATTAACTCGCTAAGGGTTTTTTTTTTTTTTTTTTACCTCCCAGATATCTGATGTACACAATGTGGGCTGTTCTCCAGAAGACCCATCTCGGAGTTACTACAACTGGTTACAGTATTGTGGCCATACAGAACCTTCTAGTTATACATATTGGTTAGGGCAATAGTCACTGCTGAAGATGGAAATAAATGTTGCCCTGTTCCTGCTGCCACTGCTTGAAGTACAGCTCTGATGGTTTGCACACAATCATGGACAAAATACTTTGTTTTTACCACGTTCTTTATACTGGTTGTACACTTAGTATATGTTTAATGCAAAACTTGATACATTTTGTGCACTTTTCAGCCCAATTATATTTTGACTTGTACATAGATTAATCATATTCTCTATCACTCTTCCATCAATGTCTTGGTAAATGGTGTACTTTTTTGGCATGGTGGAATGACCTACAACCACGGTTTGTAAATCACATATGTAAATGTTTTATGCCATTTCCTATAGGAAATTTTCTATTATGACTACAACTGTGGTATATTCTAGGTGTGTGCACTAATTTGGTGAAAGTTGCAGGAGCCATGTTTAGTTTCTGCCTTTTTAATTATAAATCGCACAATAATTATTTATTTACAAGATGCAATGTGGTATCATTTTTATTTTTTTGGAAATGTTATTTGTGTGCACTACTACATTTCACATGGAAATGTACATGAAGAAAGCCTAATGAGCACCAAACGCTGCTATTGTTGGACTATAAAGCTTTATGAAGGACCTTGCCATTTGTCATGAGGAGAGATGATGCTCCTGGAAAATAAAAGCCATGCTTTTGTATATTTTCTTGCATCATTAATTATAGTGGGTAAGATCACTCCTATGTACACTTGATGTGCTTATCAATATGTATGGTGGGATGTTGCAAATTTGAAAAAATAAAACTTATTAACCTGTATTGCTTTGACTACAGTATTGTAATTTTCTGAAAAAATTTGGCCATAAGTTAATGTTAATTACATTCATGGCTTCTACTGCTGTCAGATTAGGCATAAACTGAATGATTCATTATTGAATTGACCTAATCAAGTTATGCCTGGCTGAGTCACCACAGTAAAGGCCCCGTCACGCATAACGAGATCGCTAGCGAGATCGTTATTACGTCACGATTTTGAGATCGCTGGAGAACCCTATCTTGATCGTTGGGGAGCTGTCAAACGTGCAAGAACTTCCCAACGATTTCGGCCGCCCCAGCGATCTAACTAACGATATCGTTGCTCATTGGGACGCTTTCACACAGCAGCTATTTCAACAATCCACACCTTGATAGGGGCTGTACTGTGTCACCAATCATCTCCGATTGGTGGACGCTACTGCATTCTGATTGGGCGGCAGGTTTAAAATAAAGCCACGTTGTAGCAATTCCGTCCCTTTGTTCCTGTTTGCGTTCGTGTTTCGGATCGTAGCAGCGTTCTTCGGTTCTGACTCTGTATCCATTCATCTGGGCTTTGTTCCTGACAAGCGTTCTGGTTTGTGGATTGTAGTGTTCTTCGGCTGTGACTCCACACAGCCTGGAGAATTCTGCTAAGATCTGCAATCCAGCACTAGGTCAGAAACAAAGGATGGAATCGCTATTCTGTTGCTTTCTTTATGCACGGCGGGAAATGAGAACGCTGTAGCGACCACCAATCGGGGACGAGGGGCGCAGAAAAGTCCAATTTATGCACGCCTACGTGTTTCAGTTCTGAATCGCTAACGAGGTCGTTGGTTAGGTGTCAAATACAGCGATGCATACTGCCCAGCGGGAGAGCAACGACCCAGGAATGGTCCAGGAATCTTTGTAACGATCAGCCATCTCACAGCTGAGGCCTGATCGTTGCTACTTGTCAGACGTAATGAGATCGCTAGCGAAATCGTTATTGCGTCACAAAACCCGTGACGTATCAACGATCTCGCTAGCGATCTCGTTATGTGTGACAGGGCCTTAAGGGTGGTGAAGGACTTTTTTTTTCTTTTTTTTTAATACTCTAGAATGGTTTGCATTTTCAAAACGGGGGTAAAGTGACTTGCGTTAGTAGTGGACTATCTTATCTGACTTAGTGCAGATACTAAAAAATAAGCTCTTGATAAAGGGTCGCTAGGTAGTGGGGGACAATTTGTTTACCTTTTTACATATATAGCTCTAAAGAAGGTTGCATGTCTGGAAAGATCTAGATATGCATCAAAACCAAATGATATATTAAGGTTGCTGTACCAAGTATCATGGCAGACTGCTACTGTAGACAGGAAAGTCAGTAAGTTATAAAAGCATTGGAGCCAAGTAGTGTGTGCATATGTTATGGTGAGAACTTCCTATCTAAAACTAATTAAACTTAACCTTTAACTAAAAGGGGTGCTTTTACCAAATTTTTCATGTTGACCTTAACACAGGATGTAACTGACTACAGAAGAGAATAAAGGTACTGCCACACTTAGCGATCTCGTTTGCGATCACGATAACGACGCAATCGTTGGTGTGATCTCTTTTAGGTCGCTAGTAGCTTCCAAACAGGAGATCTCATAAACGACACATCAGCGGTCAGCGATCTCTTTAACGACTTTGGCGGTCGTTAGGATGTCATTAGCATGTACTGAGCGCTTCTGATTCATAGGAATTTCCAGCATCGCTCCTGCTCTCTGCGTCCTGCTAGCCTGCTTTGCAACTTCTGCGATCCTCTCGGTGATGCAAAAGAGAACTTACAGATATTGCGATCCACTCCATGACGCAAAACAGTCATATGCGTCACAAACGAGGTCGTTCGCAAAAGGTGCCAAACACAGCGATATAGGCTCACCAGCGGGATGCCAATGATCAAACGGTCCAGAACTCTAGTGAACGATCAGCGACATCACAGCAGGGGCCACATCGTTGCTGCATGCCACACACAACGAGGTCGCTAACGAGATCGCAAAATAGTGACGTTTTAGTGATCTCGTTAGTGATATCGTTTGCGATCTCGTTTAGTGTGGCATACCCTTAAGGCTCATGTTTATACCACTCCTCTCATTGGTGCAGAGTTCAGCAACAAAAGTCAAAATGGACCTAATTTAGATGGCTTTCACGGGGGGGGGGGCGCATGTACTTATCCTTTGGAGTTGCTATTTGATAACTTGAATCCAAATGTGTGTCAACACATTACATGACAAATACACTGCTCAAAAAATAAAGGGAACATGAAAATACCACATCCTAAATATTGCTGAATGAAATATTCCAGTTGCAGATCTTCACTCATTACATAGTGTAATATGTTAAAAACAATAACCTAAAAATGATCAGTGTAAAGCAATATCCCGTTAAGGTCTGGATTTGAAATGATGCTCAAATCGGAGTGGAAAGTCAAATTACAGGCTGATCCAACTTCAGTGGAAATGCAGCAAGACAGAGAAATGCTTCTTTCGCAAAGGAGGTAGCAGTCCTGCTGCTGGGTTGTTGTTCTCCTACAGCCACCTTCACATCTCCTGGTGTACTAGCCTGTCTCCTGGTATCTGCTCCATGCTCTGGACACTGCTCACAGACACAGCTACCTTTCATGCCACAGCTTGCGTTGGTGTCATCCTGGATGAGCTGCATTACCTGAGCAACTGCTGTGGGTTGTAGACACCACCTCATGCTACTGTACCTTTTATGGATGAGGGCATTTACATTATAGAGCATAACTTCCTTGTCTAGAGGCATTTCCACTGAAGGTGGATCAGCCTGTAATTTGTTTTTCCACTTAGATTTGTTTTTTCAGTTCACCACCTGACCGCACCATGGAGGACATCCTTCTTGGGACAGGAAACAATGAGGGGGTTAAAAGGACCCTCCCCTTACCACCCTTTAATTTTTTTTTTTGTTTTCCCCCTGTCCTATGGAGGATAGGAACAATGAGAGGAAGCTACTATCCCTGACCAGACCAGCTAGGATCGGGGGGGCCCAACCTTTCTTTTCCAGCTGCCAAGCGATTTTCAGCTGACACCCCCCTCTGAAGGAGTTCCTGTGTGAGTTGGAGTCAGTTCCACTCTCAGGATCTGCGGAGGGAGGTACTCACAGCATGGGACAGAAGTCAGTTCTCAATTGACAAGGTAATGCCCCTATCCCTGCGGGTGAAGAAGTCTCTATGCTGGTGGACTGTCTCGGCGAACCTTCAGGTTGGTGTTCCGTGGATTCCCTCTCCATGCGTCATCATCACCACTGACGCAAGTCAGCTAGGCTGGGGAGGTCACGTGGAAGGGAGAGACTTCCAGGGAGAATGATGACTTGGCTCTTGTCGCTGGACTCCAAACTTCAGAGAGCTATATGCACTATGGAAGGTACTTCTCCAGGTTCGATCCCTGGTCAAACGCAAGCACAAAGTTTTTATCAGACAACACAACGGCTGTGGCATTTCTCAGTCACCAAGGAGGTCCAAGGCACCCGGCACTTAAGCAGCTAGCAAAGCGAATCTTCACGTGGGCAGATAAATTGGTCCTATCCATCTCGGCAGTACATCTGGAAGGGGCCAACAACCAAGTGGAGGAATTTTTGAGCAGAAAAAAGGTACACCCCACGGAATGGGAACTGAACGAGAAAGTGTTCAACAAGTTGTGCCAATGTTGGGGGGGAAACCAGACTTGGACCTATTCGCCACCTTGCGAAATGCAAAGGTCAGGACTAGTGATGAGCAAGTATACTCATTGCTCGGGTTTTCCCGAGCATGCTCTGATGATCTCTGAGTATTTTGGCGTGCTCAGAGATTTAGTTTCTGTTGACTAGCTGCATGATTTATGGCTGTTGGACAAGCCTGAATACATGTGAGAAATGCCTGTTTCTTAGGGAATCCTCACATGTATTCAGGCTGTCCAGCAGCCATAAATCATGCAGATGTGTCAACAGAAACTAACTCTCCGAGCTCGCCAAAATACTCAGAGATCACCCGAGCGTGCTCTGGAAAACCCGAGCAACGAGTATGCTTGCTCATCACTAGTCAGGACATTTTTCTCTCTAGACCCCCGGGATGGGTCATCAGGTCTCCATGACCTGTCCCAGTCATGGGAAGAAGGCCTCCTATACGCTTTCCCACCTCTCCCCCTAAACCCGAGAATCCTCAGGAAGATACGAGATGAAGAAGCGACGGTCATCTTAGTAGTTCTTCTGGCCAAAGAAGTAGTACCCCTGGATAGCTAGGTTCCCCAAAACAGTACAGAGGCTGAAGCCTTTGATACGGAGGTCGGTGCCACCTTAGGACCTTAATCTGGTCCTTAATACTCTGTGTAAAAGCCCATTCGACCTATCAGAAGACATGGAAATCAGCAAGCTCTCTTTCAAAACTGTGTTTCTGGTGGCCATTACATCAGCAAAGAGGCTAGGGGAACTACAGGCCCTGTCCGTCCAAGATCCATACCTGCAGGTGTTCGAAGACCATTTCGTTTTGAGGCTCAACCTAACCTTACTTCCTAAGGTTGTCTCAGACTCAAATATAAATCAGTAAGTAGTCCTTCCCTCATTTTGCCAATACCCTAAGAACCTGAAGGAGAGAACTTACCATAACCTAGATGTTAGGGAGACGGTTCTCAAATACTTAAAAGCAACGGGGGTTAGGAGGCAAGACAGAAACCTATTCCCACAGTACGGGGGTCCAAATAAAGGTAGGAGGGCAGCAAAATCCACAATCACCTGGTGGATTAGATCCACAATAAGTTTATCCTACGAAGCCCAGGGGAGATCTCCTCCGGATGTTCTTAGAGCACACTCTACTAGAGCTATAGCCACCTCGTTGGCGGAAAAAGGGGGGCTTCAGCAGCCCAAATCTGCAGAGCTGCAACCTGGTCTAACCTTAGTACCTTTACTAAACACTACAATTTGGACATAGTCTCAGGGCAGTTAGCCTTCGGTAGGAAGGTTCTTCATGCAGTAGTCCTGCCCTAGACTGTCATTCTTTGGTACTTCTCCATGGTGCTGTCAGGTGGTGAACTGGAAAATGGTAATTGGACCTACCAGTAATTATTTCCAGAAATTCATCCTGACAGCACTCCCTACTGCAAATATTCTATACTAATGTGAAGTAACGTTTGTATAAGATTGTTTAATAAAATTTTGTTGCATCCATCCAGATGTGGTACTTTAAGAAAACACTGAAGGGTGGTAAGGGGAGGGTCCTTTTTAACCTCTCGTTGTTTCCTGTCCCAAGAAGGATAGGTCTAATTACCGTTTTCTACTTTGATTTTGAGCAATGTTCCAAATCCAGACCTCCATGGGATATTAACTTTGATTTGTGTTTATAATTTTTGTTTTATTCTCAACACATCCCACCATGTAATGAATAAAGATTTGCAACTGGAATATTTCATTCAGTGATATCTTGCATGTGGTATTTTAGTGTTTCCTTTATTTTTTTTGAGCATCGTATTTTAATTGTTAATATTTCCATACTAGAGAGGTGTTAATTGAAAGAATTCTGCTCTATAGCCTCTGTTATATGGTGTCCAGTTCAACATGAAAAACTGACATCTCTACAACTAGAAGGCAAACTCTATATAATTTAAAACGTGCTTGAGGAATAAGGGGTTCAGTATTGGACTGGTGGATATTTACGCAGTTTATGGGGGGTGCAAAATACTTGCCTTTCCCTACAAGTGGACATCCCATGCTACACAACTCTTCCTTTAAAATATTGTTTGTGTATACAATAAGCTAAGGCTGCACTGATGCACTACAAAGCTTTATTTGTGTTGGCAGAAATCCAGGTTCCTGTCTTCTGGACTTCTGTTGTCTTTTCTAGTTTGGATTGTCAGGACTGCTGACATTGGGTAAGCGCTGTGCAGACTTCAAATATCAAACAAAGTTTCTAGAATTCAGTTTATGGCTGGCAAGTATGGAAATCGCATGCCTATGTATTCTTGAACGTGCTAAAAAGAGAAACGCCTAAATTTACACGTGAAACGCCTATACTCATGAAGCCTGTAAATTACAGGTGCTCCCAGTCTAACAGGCAAATGGCATTACAAAGCAAAATAAAGTGCTTTATCAACCTAGTTTAGTTGCTCCCTTTCAAGTGTTGTGTTTTCTTTTTTTTTTTTCTTTTGTTTTGTAAGCCTGGCAATTCACATTTAAGATATTAATCCCATTCGTAATTCCAAAATGTTCCCTCTTTGTTTTTGCCTATCTAATGCTTGTCCCTTTTTAATAAAGGTGGGTTCACCAAATAGATTATTGTGTGACACTTGTCCTGTCCTAGCTATGAATTTCACAGTAGATGCAGTGGATGACATTCTAAGGATTGATTTGATGGCAGCTGTGACATCTATTAATAAAACATCATTGAGTTGCTGCTGCAGTGTTGGTCAGCTGTTCTTGTGATAGGGCCATTTTCTCATTCTTTGCTGGAATAGAAAATGCAACATTATTGGAAACATCCAGTTAGCCTTTATGCAGAAACTGGTATACAGATTACTTTTATGCCCACAATCGGGAATAGCATAGTTTTGGGAGCTGCATCCAAAGCGCTGCGTTCTACATTACAATTGCAGTGGATAGGATTTATAGAAATCCTGTGCCCACTGGGCTTCTAGTTTCCACTGGGTAAACTCTGCAGCGGCAAGGCTGCCACTAGGAATTTCAGGGCCCCATACCGGCAAAATTTTCGGGGCCCCCTTGAGACTCCGCCCAGG
>VIAB01020814.1:3133-26981 GCA_009801035.1 Oophaga pumilio | reverse complement strand
GGGGCAGTATTATAGTAGTTATATTCTTGCACATAGGAGTAGTAAAAAGCCTGATGTGACAGCCGAAGTGGAGCAGTGTCCCATACAAAGTCTTGAGTGGCTGTTACCGCTCAACCAGTCCAACCACTTGGTCCAAAGTGCCCTGGTCCCCTTGCCCCATCCAATGCTGTATGGCTGCTGGCAGAGCCCTCACTAGCTGGTCGACCACCACCCTCTCTACCATCTGGAGTGGTGTTAAGGCCTCATGCTGAAGCCATTTTTTTACCAACTGCAATAAGTCATATGCCTGAAACCTGGCGGAACGAGACTCTGCAAAGGACCACTGGTACACCCGCTGGGCCCGCACATACGTATTAACCCCCAGTCAGGCAAGGATCTCATCTCTCAGCTTCTAATAGACCAGGCCATCCTCCCGACTGAGGTCCAGGTAGGCCTTATGGGCATCTCCCATCAAGAAGGGGGCCACCACTTCAGCCCACTGTGACACTGGCAAGCTCTCCCTCTCTGCTGTGAGCTCAAATACTTCCATATCGTCCTCAGGACTCATCTTCCTCAGCGCTGTCCGGACTTTGTACCAGGCCTCAGAACGGATCAGGGTCACTGTTGATGGCACCTCTCGTAGGGCCGCAATCTGTTGCAAGACCTGCTCATTCGTTTCCTGCTGCTGCTGATACAGTAGCTCCTGCTGTTGCCGCTGCAACTGCAGCACCTCTTGCTGCTGCCGCTAAAACTATGAAACAAAAGATAACAAAGGAATGCTTAATAGTAGCAGGGTGTCTAATATAATTAGGTAAAGTTACAATATAAGAACAGGTAAAAGTAATATCCCTTGACTTTTAGCAATGGATCAGTTAAAATCGGATGAAACATGGATACAAAGCTGAAGTTAAAAATATGTCTTCCATTTTTAAAGGATCCCTATAGAGTTTAATGTTCAAATTTGATCTGTAAAACTGCTGAGAATAGGACATGCTTAAAGTCTCATGGACCGGACACACACATCCATTTTTAAAATGGATGTATTTTTGGACCAATAATCCTCTATGGTTCCACGTGTTGCATTAAAAAAATGGACATCACATGGACCAGTACAATGGATCATGCAGCCTTTGGTGTACTATCCATTTATTTGGACCATGGCTGCCATAACAAACCATCAGCACTCTGAAATTGTGACCCCCCCTCCCACTAAGGGGTTAAAGTTCTCAGAGTTTACTTTGAAGCGAATCTAAGACAAGGTGATACTGCATTTGATCTGTAAACATGCCATCCATATACTTCCTTTTCTGATGTGTGTCCACTTGGTATAAGCCCTTTTTTTTCCGGTTTTGTGTCAACACCGAAATGAGAGGGATAACAAGATTATAATAAACCACATTGAGGGCTTCATCTCGAAATTCACAACATGGTGAGTGCTGCAGTCCATGTGCACATAGTTCATGATTTAATTGATATAATTAAACTGGTATTATCAATATGTTTCTTGAGCAACTCAGAGCTATGCAGTCTCCTTACTTCCTTGTTGCTTGGGGGCAGGCGCTCCTTCTTGAATGACAATTCTGGTCAGGGGCTCCATTCTGCTACAAAACATTAACTACTATTACTAGATTTGCATATACAAGCACACGGCTCAGGAAAGTGAGAACCGTTATTGTTATAACTGCTCTGGGAACTGTCAATGCTGAGGACCAGGGGATTGTGATTCTATAGTACTGATAAGTGCCCTGTCAAAACTAAGAGGAAGGTGAGCAGCTAATTTTCGTGCAGCAATCAACTGGCTGGAGAGAGGTGGCTGGGATGTAACTACTCTGCATGCTTGGCAAGGCTCTGGTGGCCAAGCTCCTTGGAAGCAAGCTTTATACTATGTAAGATAAAAGCTGTCATTGCTGGAACATGCAAATCAATTGAAAACTTACTTTCATGCTAACTGTAGCAAATTAATAACACAATAATACACTTTAGCAAAACTACAATCACAATTTATCATTTGAGTACATGCTTGTTCGCTGATATTGCCAGGAGACGTTTGATGAGTCAATGGAAGAATATCTATTGTTACACAAAGCCATTGACAAAGAGATATATCAGAAATAGTGCTAAATTTATTGAAATAACAATAACATACACGATTACATATAATATAAATACAGAGGAAAAGAGTAACCCAAGTAAGGATCCCGTCGACCCCCCGGGACGTCCTATAGTCTCTGGCATGGGAGGGCTATGCGACCCAGTATGTAAGTTTATTGACTATTATCTTAAACCTCTGGTTGAGACACTGCCCTCCTATATCAGAGACTCTACGGACGTTCTGGTAAGGGTAGATGGGTTATCCTTGGACTCCGACATGCTCTTTGTCACCGCGGACATCGAGTCTCTATATACGTGTATTGATCATGAACATGGGCTGCGTGCTGTACGTTTTTTCTTGGACATGAGCAGTGTGGACAGACCCCTCGCTGATTTGATAATGGAACTCCTGCAATTTGTACTGTATCATAATTTTTTTACTTTCAGGGACCGGTTTTACCTGCAGAAATGTGGCACTGCCATGGGGGCGGTATGTGCGCCCGCCTGCGCAAACCTCTTCCTCGGATTTTGGGAGAGGGAGGTTTTTCGTGGGGACGGGGCATGTGCAGTGCTGGTTTCGTAACATTGATGTCCTTCTTATCATTTGGCAGGGCCCGGTCTCTGAATTATATGAATTTATGTCCAATTTGAATAATAATGTTTATAATATTAAGCTCACATATAAGTGGCATAAACGCAGGATTGATTTCCTTGACATTGCTCTATTGGTTGACGATTCGGGGTCTGTTCACACTGATATTCATCGTAAAGATACTTCAGTTAATTCTTTCCTCCACTCCTCCTCTGGGCATGCTTACTCTACTATCAAAGCTATTCCCATTGGCCAGTTCTTGAGGGCAAAGCGCATCTGTTCAACAGAGGACCAATTTGAATATCAGGCTGGGGACCTTAGAAAGCGTTTTTTGGCTAGAGGGTATAGCCACAGGAATATAAAGCATGGGTATCATCGTGCAAAATATACCCCGCGACATATGCTACTACACAACTTTGCTAGATCCAACAAGAAAGGTGACACGTACACCAGATTTATTACCACGTATAATTGTCAGTGGGAGACTATTCGCCAGATTTTGACGAAGCATTGGTCTGTTCTTCGAACAGACTCAGTTCTGAATAAAGAAATTTCTGAAAAACCTCTAATTACAGCAAGGAGGAGTAAGAACTTAAGAGACCACTTGGTCAAAAGTCATTACGTGGCTCCCCAAAAAAACTTGTTTGGATCGAGAAATCAGAGGTGGGGTTGTTTCCCATGTGGAGATTGTAGGGCGTGTAATTTGCACAATATTATTCGGGCAAAAACCTTTTGTGGTACTGAGGGTACTCGTCAATATAATATCATGCATTATATTTCCTCTACTACCTCGTACGTCATATATTTGGTACAATGTTTGTGCCCAAAAATGTACGTTGGACTAACAACAAGGGAATTACGTGTCAGAGTAAGGGAACACGTTAGGGATATTGCGGCGGCTGGGGAGGTGGAGGATCTTTCACTGTTGAGAACGTTACCCAGACACTTTAGATTATGCCACAATTCAGATCCCTGTGGTTTGAAGGTTTTAGGGATTGATAGAACACAAGGTGGTGTAAGAGGTGGTGACATCAAATTATTGTTAGCTCAAACTGAGACAAGATGGATTGTTGAACTGGGCACCATGGCCCCCATGGGACTGAACGAAAAGCTGAGCTTTGCTCCATTTCTGTAGTCACATCTTTACTTTTTAATATGTGCCTTTTATTTTTAATGTGTGTGTCCTTGTTATAATTTTTATTTACTTTTGTACTGTTTGTCTTACTTCAGTAAATCCTATACGATATTGTGTCCGGATCCGTAATATGGCTTCTCTCACCCACATTGGACTTTATATGACCCTATGTGAACGAATGAATGGACTGCTGCTGGAATCTTATGTGCAACAATTTCGCCAGTCATATATATATATATTCTTTGATATGATATATTTTTTGTCTGTATATTATGTTGTATATATGCTTCTTTGGTCTTGTACCATATATGCGATTGTAGTCACTAGAGTAAATATGTTTGCTTATGTCATTATAATACTTTGAGGCTAATGATCTAATATATCTTGATAACTATGTATGCTATGTATCTGTAATAATGGTGACACATATTGGGTATTGACTCATACATAGGTATCGCATCTAATTCATGCCTTTTTTTACATAAAAAAATGTGCTATATGTTACATCCCCCTGACGTAAACACGGTCCCTTAGGCTGGATTGCACTGGTTTGAAGGCTTCAGTAATATGGCGACGCGCATGCGCACTACGCCCAGTTCCCTCACTCTCAGTCTAAGGCCTCTTGTGTTCTTGGATTGCGGATATGACGTCACGGAGGATTTCCTCCCCGCACGCCGAGTTTGAGTGCCGGACCCTGCGATTGCTGAGACCTGGGGGTGGTGGTACCATGCGCGCCGGAAACACTGGCCTCTTAATGCGATATCCACTGCACCTGAGATATGGGGGTAGCGCCGCTCTATATGGCCTATTATTGGTCAAGAGGTGGATCTGAGAACTATATAACCGGGTACTTTTGAGAACACGGCATGCACATCCCCCTTGAGAAAGCTGCAAACGCGAAACGTGCGTCGGGGCTATCGTGACAGTGTGGACGGGCTTACCAATCATGAGTATGTGTCACTATTAGATTTCATATTTCTTCTGACATGTTCTTCAGCTGCACTATGCACTTTAAGATGGCTATTATGTACCCTCTATGCTGCTGGATCTGTTAGTTTTTAGATATGTATATCACATATGCCATAAGCCTGTACTAATTGTCCCTGTCATTTAGTGTGCTCCTTACTTGGGTTACTCTTTTCCTCTGTATTTATATTATATGTAATTGTGTATGTTATTGTTATTTCAATAAATTTAGCACGATTTCTGATATATCTCTTTGTGAGTGGTGTGCTTTGGATACTTCGTATCCTATGTGTGGTAATTGTATGGTTACACACCCCCATCCTATATGCACCTCTTGGAATTTCTTCTATGGTGAAGGTTCCCCTGGTATGTGCATAGTATGTTGTTGGACATTATTTTGGTCACAAAGCCATTGGTGGTCTGTTTGATGATCTGATGTATGAAACTTATTCAGTCATTTCACCTCTTAAACCCCCTCATTTTGGCCATTTTTTCAGTTGCACGACAAAGCATCTAGTTTATCAGGATCATTTTTATATAATTGTAGAATGGAAACAGAAGAAATTTTCCAAAAATGGGATTTTGGAGATCCCACATACAATATCTCCACATCTCAAACGTTGATGAAAATCATAGAAAAATATTTAGAATTGAGAGTCCTCAGTGGTTGTTATCTTTTAATGGCTAACTGAAAAGATGGTAACAAATTGCAAGCTTTCGAGACTACTCAGGTCTCTTCATCAGGCTAGACTAATACAAAATCTGAAGACTCACATATTTGTACACAACACAGCACAGAAACAATGCAATAGGTAAGACAAGTGACGTGAAGCAGAACTGTCATTATGGGAGATAGAGATGAACATAAATATTGGAACAATTTATAGATAAGTAGTGAAAGTTTTATTGCCCTCTGATTGGGGTCTGGTATTGTGTTGTAGCATGATGGACATGAAATTACTTGTATTAAAAGCTAACTTTAAGTCTCAGAGAGACAGAAAGGTTTGGGAATATAAACTCATGACCACCTTTGACACACTCAGTGCAGGAATGAATGTGTCGCATGGATTTATGTCTTTTTACATCAATTAAGGTATTTGCTCTTCAGACCTTCTGGGGGCATCACAACACAATACCAGACCCCAATCAGAGGGCAATAAAAGTTTCACTTTCAAGATCTGCACCCCATACACCAGATATAGGGAACCTTTTATCTGCCATGAGCCAATTGGATGTTTATAACCTCATTCAGAGGTTGTACAAAATGATCAACTTTGAATTTATCCTGCTATATTTGGTCAAATATTTAATTAACTCCCCCTTAATGTGATGGCTGCAACTGCTTCTGTTTGGTGCAATGTATGATATTAGATGGTAATGATGATGTTGCTACTCTCTACTGATTTTACAGGTTTGAGTCTTTCTTGAGCGCAGTCAACTCTTTGCAATGAGTTTTGAAAAGAATTTGCAGCAGTAAGATCTGAACACAGGTGTAGATTACACTGCATATCTCTTCACAGTGGGAAATTCATCACTGATCAGGTTATATTAATAGAACAGAAGCAGTGGTTGTCTGCAGTTTATACACCACATTGGAGACACTGAGACTACTATATATACATCACATAGGAGACACTAAGGCTGCAGTGAGGGGTTTGCAGTATATATATCACATAGGAGACACCGACACTGCTATATGTAGTTACATAAAAGACACTGGGGCTGCAGCATAGACAACACATAGGAGATGCTGGGGTTGGGGCATATACACCACAAGAAACATGGGGCATATACATTACAGGAGACACTTGAGGATATACTTCACAGGAGACGCTAGGGCATATGCATCACAGGAGACACTGGGGCTGGGAATATACATCACAGGGGGCCGGAACATATACATTGTAACGCCAGTATGTCTGTACCTTATTTCCCCGGCGTTACTTTGCATGTCTTTGCTTTAACCCTTTGCTCCTTTCCTCCTAACCAGCTGGGATACTGTTGTCTGTTACCTGTATGGATGCTGCTCAGTTCCCAGCTCTACTGCGTAGCCGAACATGTGTGAGTGGCTCCACTGCGCTGCATGACCACCCGCATGTGCGGTTCCTGGCTACCGCTGTGGAAGCTACCCATAGGTTGCAAGGTCCTCTGCAGTGGTTCATGACTTACTACGTGTGTTTAGGCTGCAGCCATTGCCAGGTGTCCTTTGCTGTGCTGATTTGTGTCTTGCTCTGCATAGGGTGCGCGGGCCACATCTTCCTTGCTTTTATGAGGAATGGGTGTGTGCTAGAATTGCTGCTCCAGCCTATCGCTGTGACGCAGCTCCTATATAAAGTTCCCCTGCCCTGTGGGAACTTTGCATTGAGTTCCTGAACCTAGCCATGTGTGTTTGTGTGTTCAGCTCCTGCTCTGATTGCGATCAGTTCTGGAAGAGCTGATACCCTTTGTCCTGTTTTGTGTTTCTCCCTGCTCTGGGGCAGAATACCCAGATCCGTTTGTGTCCTGTTTTCTGCCTGCTCTGGGGGCAGAATACCCAGATCCGTTTGTGTCCTGTTTTCCGCCTGCTCTGGGGGCAGAATACCCAGATTGCCTTTCCTGGAGGCTGCATATCCAGGCCTGTTCCTGTTGTGTCTTGTTTCCTGAATCCTTGATCCTGGATCTATTCCTGCACCTGAATCTGTCTGAACTGTGTCTGCTGTGTTATGTTCCTGAAGTCCTTCTGTGTCCTGAACCCTGTGCCCAGTGACTGTGACTCTTTGCTAACTGATTTTCTGTGATATAACCTGGGTTCATCTTGGAAGTAGGAGCCCGGTGTGTCTGCTGAGTTTCTGCTACTCTGTGCTCAGCTTGTTATTCGGTGCTATCGCCGGCCGGCTCCAGTTCAACCCGGTGGGGCTTGCACCAGACCGCTTGGGTTCCTTTTTAGGTCGCTGCCAGATGTCCGGAGTCCGATGACTGTGGCCTCTTGCCCGGAGCCTGATGTCCGGAACCTGTCGATTGTTGCCAGATGTCCGGAGTCCGATGCCAGTGTTCTGAGGTTTTACCTGAGATCTGGGTCCTGATGTCCTTATGTCCTACCTGATGTCCAGCTTGTGCCCTGAGTCCATGTTCCTGAGTTTCAGTCCGTGTTCCTGAGTTCCGGTCCGTGTTCCTGAGTTCCGGTCCGTGTTCCTGAGTTCTGGTCCGTGTTCCTGAGTTTTGGTCCGTGTTCCTGAGTTCTGGTCCGTTTTCCTGAGTTCCGATCCGTGTTCCTGAGTTCCGGTCCGTGTTCCTGAGTCCGTGTTCCTGAGTTCCGGTCCGTGTTCCTGAGTTCCGGTCCGTGTTCCTGAGATCCAGTCCGTGTTCCTGAAGTCCAGTCCGTGTTCCTGAGTCCGTACTCCTGATGTCCAGTCCGGGTTCCTGATGTCCAGTCCATGTTCCTGAGTCCGTGTTCCTGAGTCCGTGTTCCTGAGTCTGTGTTCCTGATTTTCCGATGTCCTGCCGGTTCCCCCGTGGTCTACCCTGTGATGTCTGTCCTGGGTCGGTGTCTGATGTTCTCCTGCTGAGCCTGTGCTACGCCTTAGGCCTGAGAGAGAGGCTGTCCTAGTATGCCCGTGCCAGATGACCCTGGACTGCATCAACCCGTGATGACCCCGCCATCGTCTGACGTTTGTCCTGGGTCGGTGTCTGATGTTCTCCTGCTGAGCCTGTGCCACACCTGAGGCCTGAGAGAGAGGGCTCCTTAGTATGCCCGTGCCAGATAACCTGGACAGCATCAACCCGTGATGTCCTCCTGCCTTCGTCTGTTATCCTGAGACGTGTACCCTTCCCTGATGTGCGGAATCGGAAGCCTGGCATTATGTTCTGTTTATGTACTGTTTGTCTTCAAGTAAACTTTGTGTCTTCATACCTGAAGTTGTGCGATGTTGTTTAGTCCTGCAGGTCGCCATCTTGCCCACATGCTCAGCTGCCACAGATCCCGGTTACTGCCCTCCCCTAGTCCGGGCAGGCCCGGGTCCCCCTTTGTGGTCCAGTGGGTCCACATTCCCTTACCATCTGGGACGCATGCCCCACGTCTTCGTGGTTTGGCGGCGTGGGAGCATTGGCTAGCTAGGCAAGCTATGCCATGTCCCGACGCCCCGAAACCGGGGAAGCGTAACATACATCACAAGAGACACTAGGGTATATACATCACAGGAGGGCTGGGGTATATACATCACAGGAGACGCTGAGGCATATACATCACAAAAGATGCTGGGGCATATGCATCACAGGAGATGCTGGGGAATATACATCACAGGAAATGCTGGGGCATATACATCACAGAAGATGCTGGGGCATATACATTACAGGAGGGGCTCGGGCACATACTTCACAGGAGATGCTGTGTGCCACATACATCACAGGAGGGGCTTGGGCACATACATCATAGGAGGGGGTGGGAGCATATAGATCACAGGAGGGGCTGGGACATATACATAAGGGGCTTAGGGCATCTACATTACATTAGGTGCTGGAGCTGCAGTTGCCATTGTCGGTGGGCCTGGAGCGCAGAGCGCACTGACTCCGCCCACATAGTACATACTGACATTGGCACTGGCCAGTGTCAGTACATAATCCATCATTTCACATGCTGTAGTGTTCAGCACGCGCTATGAAGGATTATGTACTGACACTGGCCAATGCTAATGTCAAGATGCGCTCGCAGTGTAAGAAGCAATTAAAAAACTGGCGTTTTTCTGGTTGCCCATCTGTAACACTGTGATCCCTGGCTTGTGCACTGCAGTTCCCAGGAATCTGCCTGATAGCCGTAGAAAAGGACACTGAAAGTTGTAAATGGCCCGCAGGCAGGAGGCTTCGCGTTCCTGCCATACACCTTAGATGGCTTATGGGTTGGCTATTTGTTCAGCCAGCAGCTATCCAGCCCGACTCTCCAAAACACAGGAGAACTCGCTCTATTTTTTTTGCGTTTTGAAATCTTATAAACAATGTGGGTACAATTTGAAGGATGAGACTTTTAATTTGTCTGAAAGAAACAAAGATCAAACATGGAGATAGGGTGGTCATGAATTTTCAAAAGCCTTATATTACCTTATTGTATTATCGGTTCTAAAAGAAAATGAGAGATTAGCAAATATTAAGAAATTCAAATTTACCACACGCTACGCATTTTCCTCACAAATTTGATTTGCAGAAAATCAATTTGCCAGAAATTAAAAGTACATCTAATGACCTACCGTGCTGCTATGCTGCTACACACTCTATGTATAGGTTTTTTGGCTTTCTTTAGTTAAGATTAACAGTCAGCCCGACTCAAAACACTTTAGATATTTTTCTATGTTCATGCTACTATTTAAATGAAGTCACAATAAATAATGTTTTGCTTTTAATTAGTTTTGATGGATTGAAAACCTTTTTCATCACTTTCTTTGCCTATCTCTATGGCTAAGCTGTGAACTGTGACATCCTCTTACTATTCAGATTAGACACACAATGGCTGCTGCATTACTGTCTCTGCTTTTATACAGGCTACAATCGTCCCGCCTGATTGGTTGAGCTACACCACCATGTGATATTATAGCTGCATGGCATTATGGGGAAGCCTGCCCAAGGTCATGTGAGCTTTCCCTGGCTGATGCAATGTTCTGGAAAGTGTAAAAAGTGGTGGCCATTTTAGACAAGCGAATCACATTGTTCAAATTCGCCAGGTTCAGGGAATTCCTAAAATCTCAATATGAATTAGATTCATATCAAATCTATTCGCTTTTCTCTAGAAAACATATATGAAGGAATCTGAAAGTAAAATTACCAAGAAGCAAAGATATTCCACTGTAATTAATTGTCTCAGGTTTAAACTTAACTCAAAAGGAGAAGCATGTCTACATGTACAAAACAATCGCATCAAGTCCATTGAGCAACATCGAAATGTCATACAGAATGTTAAAAGTGGCGTGTGCTCCTCACCACAGTGAGGAATTGGAGTAAAGTACACAACAGATAGTCATGAATTAGATGAGCTTTTGGCAGAGTTGGCCAAAAATGGCAAGAAAACAACAAAAATCACAATTTTTGCTCAATTTCACGTTGCGCATAAATTTTGCTACTTTCAAAGTGTTTTACTCCTGATTTATGGTGTAAACATTTTAATGAATCAAGGCCTTCATGTAGCTGATCCACCCTGTCCACTGGATATTGATTACAATACACCCCTATATAAAATACTAGAAAATAGAATTATTATTAAGCACGCAATAGGTAGTTTTGTGAGATTTTCCCAGAAATAGTGGAATATAAATCTCATCCTATATACGTATATATGAGTGCCATTAAAATTGGACAGAATCTCTATGGTACCACAAGGAAAAAATTTAGTTACCACTATAGTTAGACGAGTACATCCAAACTTATCTTATACAAGCAAGAAAAGTTTAAGGACAGACTTCAATCGTCTGAGGTTCAACTTAAAAAAATTGTTCACCACCTCAAATTTTATGAGCTAATTATAAGTTCCCACTATTTTTCCTATTGTAAATGAATTCATTATGACTGCAGAATCTAATCTGAATTACTCAAAGCAGTTGTGTCTTCTGATATGAGACATTGGTAGATGAAACTTGCTGGTATTGTAATAGCATAGATACCTCATTGGCCAATAAATCCGAGAATAGGCTATCTCCAGATTTTGACTACGCGGTCAACATTCTGACAATTCAGCAGTGACTTCTGACATCATGTAGTTGAGAATGAATGATGTCACTTGTTTTACCAGCTCCACTGGGTGATTTTAACTATCTAAAACTTGTGACAATTTTTTTTAGCAATATTGGAGAACCCGTCATTGCTCCTTTGGCTGATCTCAAAAGGTTGAGGTGGAGGTTGCTCAATGAGTCAAAATCATGGAAATGTCCCTTTCTTTCTTTAGCCTTGCAGGTGAGCCTTTCTCCCATCTTCACAAAGAATAACTTAAAATCTCAAGAATGTGCATGCCAGAACTGTGCTATGTCTTTTTTTCATTTTCCATTTGAAAGGGTTGTTTCACAGAGATTCAATTCACAAATATAAGAACGTCTCACAATTCTTACTGAACAGATCAGTTATTCTTCCAAAACTGATTTGTGACATAATTGACAACATGATACCTGGAAAAAAGGACTCTATAGCTTGATTGTTAGAAACAACAAAATGAATCATTCAAGCTTCACTAATGTAGATGGGACAAGTTGCCGAGCTCAGTGATTGGCTGCATTGCTCTCCACATGACGTCACTGTTGCAGCCAAACAGTAGAGACCTGGCTAGCTGCGGAGAGGTAGTGCTGGATTCAGGGAGGGTAACCAAAGTCCAGTTAGCGTTTTTAACCCCTTCATGACCGGAGGTATTTTCATTTTTGTTTTTTGCTCCCCTTCTTCCCAGAGCCATAACTTTTTTATTTTTCTGTCAATATGGCCATGTGAGGGCTTATTCTTTGCGAGACGAGTTGTAATTTTGAAAAACACCATAGGTTTTAACATATCGTGTACTGGAAAACGGGAAGTAAATTCCAAGTGAAGTGAAGTTGCAAAAAAAGTGCAATTCCACAATTGCCTTTTATTTTGCCTTTTCACTATGTTCACAAAATGCTAAAACTGACCTGACATTATGATTCTCCAGGTCATAACGAGTTTATAGACACCAAACGTGTATGTTCTTCTTTGTTTAAGTGGTGAAAAAAAATGTCAAAGTTTGTTAAAAAAAATTGTGCCATTTTCCGATACCCATAGCGTCTCCATAGTGTTGGGTGAGGGCTTATTTTTTTGCGTGCCAAGCTAACGTTTTTAATGATACCAGTTTGGTGCAGATGCCATCTTTTGATCGCCCATTATTGCATTTTAATGCAATGTTGCGGCGACCAAAAAAACGTAATTCTGGTGTTTTGACTTTTTTTTTCTCATTACACAGGTTAGCGATCAGGTTAATTCTTTTTTAATTTTGATAGATTTGGCGATTCTGGGTGCTGCGATACCAAATATGTGTATGTTTGATTTTTTTTGTTTTATTTTGAATGAGGCGAAAGGGGGTGATTTGAAATTTTATATTTTTTATCTTTAAAAACATTTTTTTTACTTTTGGCATGCATGAATAGTCTCCATGGGAGATTAGAAGCTGCCATAACCCAGTCGCCTTTGCTACATGCAGGCGATGATCAGATCGCCTGTATTTAGCAAAATTGCTGACTTGTTATGAGCGCCGACCACTGGGCAGTGCTTATAACAATCCAGCAGTGAAAACCATAGAGGTCTGCAGGACCTGCAATGCATCAGTGACCCGTGATCACCGGGGTCACTGATAGGTGGATTTCCAGCGTGCTTGCCAGAGTTTGACAACGGCATTTAATGGGTTAATAGCCACGGGTGGAGGCGGCACATGTCAGCTGTTCCAAACAGCTGACATGTGCCGGAAAAGATGTGGGCTCACCGCCAGAGCCCACATCAAAGAGAGGGTGTCCGACGTCGGCGTATTATTACGTCCAATGTCGAAAAGGGGTTAAACCTAACTGAGCCGATGAGCAGATTCTTTTTACAGAAGTGGACATCCCAGTTAAATGTAGAACAAATGCAATTACTGATCCTAAAGTATTCCGAAAATTTTGGCATGGTGGGTTAGTAGAACCAGTATATGGTCCCAACTGCTGTTGTATTCTCTATGAGATAGCCACTGCCAGACTCCTGCCAAGATCAGGTTTTTCCTATGTTGTGATGGACCAGGATCTGTGTTAAACAGGAAAGAAAGAATGGTGTATCTAAGCATTAATAACCCCGTAATACAGCAAAGCAATCCGAATACAAAAATATTAAATACTTGATTACATGATTACAGCGAACAGCTAACAATAAAAAGAAAAAAAACATTTAGTTTTTTGCAATAAGACCAATTAGGTCTCCACAGAATAGTATGTGTGGAGATCCAATTAATCTCCATACAAACTAATATAAAACAAAATACAATGGTACATGTACCAAATAAATAGAGAGTGGCCATAACATACCAACAGAGATACAAAAAAGCATATATAAGGGATAATCCAAATACCAGATCCTATATAAGCGAGCAACGTTAAGGTGCTACCTAGAGAGTGTAAGAAGATAGGGAGAGGGTCTGAACGCCACATGTTACGCCAACTGATGTGGCTGTTTCAGTCATTCACGCCTTTCAATTTATACAGAGAATTAATTAACTAATATTCAGGTTTTGTAATAATATATAGTATGTACAGCTGTGCTCAAAAGTTTACATACCCCGGCAGAATTTTTGCTTTCTTGGCCTTTTTTCAGAGAATATGAATGAAAACACCAAACCTCTTTCTTCACTCATGGTTAGTGGTTGGGTGAAGCCATTTATTGTCAAACTAATGTGTTTTCTCTTTTTAAATCATGATAACCCAAAACATCCAAATGACCCTGATCAAAAGTTCACATACATTGGTGATTTTGGCCTGATAACATGCACAGAAGTTGACACAAATGGATTTGAATGGCTACTAAAGGTAACATCCTCACTTGTGACCTGTTTGGTTGTAATCAGTGTGTGTGCATAAAAGCTGAGTGAGTTTCTGGAATCCAAATAGACTGTTGCATCTTTCATCCAGCCACTGACATTTCTGGATTGTGATTCATAGGGAAAGCAAAAGAATTTTCAACGGATCTATGGGAAAAGGTAATTGAAATGTATAAAATAGGAAAGGGATACAAAAATATATCCAAGGAATGGATAATGCCTGTCAGCAGCGTTCAAACTGTGATTAACAGATGGAAAATCATAGGCTCTGTAAAAAGAAAACCACAGTCAGGTAGACCAACAAAAATTTCGTCCACAACTGCCAGGAAAATTGTTCGGGATGCAAAGAAAAACCCACAAATAACATCAGCTGAAATACTGGACTCTCTGTAAATTAGCAGTGTGGCTGTTTCAAGATGCACAATAAGGAGGCACTTGAAGAAAAATGGGTTGCATGATCGAGTCGCCAGAAGAAAGCCATTATTGCGCAAATGCCACAAAGTATCTCTCCTACAATACGCAAAACAGCACAGAGACAAGCCTCAAAGCTTATGGAACGAGGTAATTTGGAGTGATAAGACCAAAATTTAACTTTTTGGCCACAATAATAAAAGTTACATTTGGAGAGAGGTCAACAAGGCCTATGATGAAAGGAACACCATTCCTACTGTAAAGCATGGAGGTGGATCCCTGATGTTTTGGGGATGTGTGAGCTACAAAGGAACAGGAAACTTGGTCAAAGTTGAAGAAAAGATGAATGCAGCATGTTATCAGTAAATACTGGAGGCAAATTTGCAATCATTAGCCCGGAAACTGCGCATGGGACATTCTTGGACGTTCCAACATGACAACGATCGAAAACACAAGGTCAAGTCGACCTGTCATTGGCTACAGAAGAGCAAAGTGAAGGTTCTGGAGTGGCCATCTCAGTCTCCTGACCTCAATATCATTGAGCCACTCTGGGGAGTCTTAAGCGCGCAGTTCATGCTAGCCAGCCCAGGAATTTACAGGAACTGGAGGCTTTTTGCCAATAAGAGTGGGTAGCTTTACCATCTGAGAAAATAAACAACCTCATCCACAACCACCACAAAAGACTTCAAGCTGTCATTGATGTTAGAGGGGGCAATACACGGTATTAACAAATGGGGTAAGTGAACTTTTAATCAGGATCATTTGTATGTTTTGGGTTGTCATTTTGATTTAAAGAGAAAACACAGTAGTTTGACAATAAATGGCTTCACCCAACCACTAACCATGAGTGGAGAAAAATGTTTGGTGTCATCATTCATATTCACTATAAAAAGGCTAAGAAAGCAAAAATTCTGCCGGGGTATGTAAACTTTTGAGCACAACTGTACATGTTGCCTAACACAAAAGTCCTTACCTCCCAGACTGGCACCATTTTTCCAATGTCAGTGTCCCACAATGTCTTGTGACCACAGTTACAAATCAACTATCACTAATCGGCTGACGCCTTTTTTGTTCTGTTAGCAAAGACTTAAATAATGGATGTGACATTATCCCTGAGCGCAGTACAAGCCTTTGTGGTGCCCTTTGGGCCCATTCCATGTCCTTGTGATCTCCACTGAGCCCAGTACAAGTCCTTGTAATTTCCATTAATCGTAGTGAAAATGCTACCGGAGAGATCACTGCCACTTAATGTAACATGGAGTTTTTCCATCCAAATGCATAATCTATAACAAGTCCACCAAACTATGGTATGAGATGTGCATGAGACTCCAACCTCGGCACCCTTTATAGCTAGGTATATATCATATTGGATCTCACAGCTTTGAACAACACTGACACTTTCCATAAGGAAATATTGTAATGTTCATGCCCATTGTGTTTAATATCATTAATTCCTTACTGCAAATGGATGTAACTGGCTGCACTGGGGTCCTCAAATATGAAGAGGGTTAAGGAGCTTAGCCCACTCCACTCGAGGTAATTGTGTTATACAGCCAGCATATGTCTGTAACTGTAATGTAGCTGAGACCAGAGCTGGCTCCCATCACTGCCATTTAATGATTTAGATGCTGTTGTCAAACACTGACATCGGCATTTCGATGTAGTGATCACCGATGCAAGTATACTAGCTGCCATTGATCCCCTGTTGCATCATCATAGGATGCTAATCACAGGATGCTTTTGGTTACCACCCCTCTCTAAACAAAAAGCAATCAAAACCTTGTATATAGTCCATAATAGTATTAAAAAAACGACAGTCTGCCATGCAAAAAAAGCCCCCAATCAGCTCAATTGTCATAAAAAATAGAAAAGGTGTGGATCTCCAAAAAATGATGTAAAAAACACATATTTTTTTTTACAAAGTTCAGATTTTTTTTTCTCACGAGATCATTTTACCTTACAATGAAAGTCATAAAATTAAAACCCAACAAACGATGGCAGAATTGCATTTTTTCATCAATCCCTCACATTTTTTATTTATTTATGGAGGCATGCAAATCTACAACTTGTCCCTTAAAAACCAAGATCTTACATGGTTACATCGATGGAAAGATAAAAAAAAGTTATAGCTCTCGGAAGGAAGGAAAAAACAAAACCGCAAAAATGGAAAATAACTTGTCTATTCGAATTAAAGACAGCCATGAGACTCAGAATACATTTTTTGGGATAACACCTTTAAATTGTGCAACACCAAAACCCTAAACCAATGTTCCTACCCTTACCTATAGATCATCCTTTCTACTCCTCACCTGCTTAACATTAATTTAATTTCAACCATTTTTACATGTGACTTTCACAACGTTTATCATGAAGGAAATTGACTAAACCTAAGAATGTTCAAGAATTGAAGTTTTGCTGTAATTCACCACTAGATGTCTCTAAATCAGCAAATGAATGGAAAATAAAACTGATGGGGAAGCTCCCGTCTTGGCAGAAAAATTAACTTCTCTGACATCCAGGTATGTTTTGGGGTATATAACTGTGAACACTGAAGATGGAGCCCAGCACAAACCAAGGACAAGACCAGGAGAGAGAAGCCCAGAACCTACTGCTAAACCTCACATCTTCTCCGCATCACATTCTTTGGGCCACAGATAATGTCTCCTGTCAACACCTGGACTTTCCTTCTCTTGCTCTGTGTCAACTCCATTGTCTTCTCCAAGAGATGCATATGGCTCCAAGACAACCACAAAGATCTCCCCAACAAGATGCTTAACAACTTCCATCACATGGTGAGCTCCTGGTCCTGGCACTTGTAGGCTTGTTTTTCCTTCCCTCATTGTGAAGACTGTGCTATATACACCCCTATTTCTTCACCTTTGCAGGTAACTAAGGTCACCTTGGTCTATCACAGTGTTTTCCAAACTCCAGTCCTCACGGCCCCCAACATGTCATGTTTTCAGGATTTCCTTAGTATTGCACAGGTGATGTCATCAAGACATCAGGAATTCTCTCACCTGTGCAACAATATTTAAATCCTGGAAATATGATCTGTTGAGGGCCATGAGGACTGGAGTTTGGAAAATTCTGCTATAGACCAAGGTGACCTTAGTTACCTGCAATGGTGGAGCAATAGGTGGTGTACAGTATATAGCACAGTCATCACAATCATATGGTGGTCCACAGAGCTTGGCTCTGAAGTGACGGTGCTGTACATAACGTGATGTTATTCCTGATGATTACACATTGTTTTATATTCTATTCCAGATTCCAGAAAATGGGATATCAGACGGCTGTGTGACCAAAATAAGACCCAATGTCACTGATCTCTACAAAATTTATCAGGTAAGATAATTTTACTGTTATTACATACTGTTTTTTTTAACTTTGAAAAAAAAAGTGTTTTTTTTCTACAGAAAATATAAAGCTTTCCAAGAACAACTGTTTTTTTCTGCATTTGTTTGATGAAAACACATCAGTAGGTGGTCAATTGACACTTCAAAACATAACATATGGATATTTTTCTGGATCCAGTTGCAAAAGAAATTCAGAAAAAAATAATGTTAATCTTATTAATAATTAATGTTTCGACAGTATATCCAGTCATGATGTGTACATTTACCTCTTTTAGTGATGATCAGAGCATCTAATGGTCTTTAATTTTCATATAGAAGAGAAGTAACTTATATATGCAGAATTTAAAAAAAGACCATTCATTCATTGATGTAGCCAACAAAATTTTCCACAATTGACCTCCTAATAGGGAATGACTCCATGACCTTGGACAACTAAAGCACCTGGTCCAATAATCCTCATATTATTGTATTTACAGGTTGAATGTGCGGCCATGACGGTGAGTGAACTCTTGTACAAAACTATCCATTTCTACATGAAGCACCAGGAGAAACTTGTGAGCAACCATACATCCTGGGAGCAGCTTCAAGAAGATCTGTATCACCAGGCAAATCTGCTGGAGGACTGTGTAAGTTCTGCACCAAAGGAACTTAGAACCGTCCTTAGTGTTACACCAGGCAATAACTAATGAACATATTTTATTTCTCTCCAGATCTCAAGGACCACAGAAAACTGCACCACAGTCCAAGAAATAGGTGTATATTTCAATGAGCTGGAGAAGATCTTGGAAGAGCAGGTAATGACCTCCACAATACTTAGAATTACATCTCTTCAGGTCTGCTCTTATACCCAAACAGACTGACCAACCTCAGATTTTTCTATAACCAGATTGCAATTCATATGTAGGAAAGTCAGCTGATTTGTAAACAGGACATTTGCCTACTGTAGAGTTTAACTTTTATATTTTTCTAATTTGCAGGATGACGCAGTATGCGCTCGTAGGATAATCCACGTATACGTGAATCGCAATCTACTGCAAGCAGCACGCCTCTCCAAACTCATGAGGAATAAACAATTCCATAAAACCGCTCAGTAGTCAGACAAGGGCCTACAGCTGCCAACCCCACCATGTTTTCAGCCACTTATTTATCTATATTTTATTATTTATCTATTTATTTTAAATTATTGCATTTTTATATGTTTGGTAATAAAATATATTCTTTGTAAGAATGTCTTCCTGGTCATTACCATGTGATCCTGAACACAACCAGAATAGATCATTTACTAGACTTGAAATCAGGGAGGCAAGAGAATTTATCTAGTGGATGCAATACTGAGAACAGAGTAAACTGATGGTATATAAACTATGTACTATTGAGTGAGAATCTTTCATGAACAGCAGCTTGTAGACTCTGGAGGAGCTAGGTCCACCACTTGGATGTTCTAGTGACTGATTAACCAAAACGTTAATGTTAGCTGAGACTTCAACAAATGAATGTGCACTAACAGAATGGTTTCCTTATCAGAGACATTTGATTAGATATAAATTAGAAATACACATCTGATCCCTGGGGAGCGAGTGATGGGGATGTGGCACCCCTGGGGGTCCAGTCGCAACAGAGGTACTGCACATCATCCAGAGGTGTGGTATCCCACTCTCAGGTAAAGAGAGGGCACTACCCAGGACTCTAACACTCACACCTAGCACACACCAGTTCAGTCGGAGCATCTGGGTGTAACCTTTGGGAGGGTGGCCTCTTCCCAGGCTGGGTAGGAAAGGCGGTTGGGGAGTGGGTGAGGAAGGTAGAAAAGGGGGAGGAGCTTAAGAAGCGGGAAGAAGTTGGTTGGTCTGAGGAAACCGGAGGAGAAGGAGTGAAAGAGAAAGCAGGAAAGAGAATTGAGAGGGAGAGACAGAAGGGGTCCTAGGGGCACGGATAGTGAGGAATCCATCCGTGGGGCCCGTATTCACCAGCGTGGTCAGTGGAGGGACCAGGTCGCAGTTAGGGGACCGGCCCCAAAACTAGTGGAGAAGCTAAGGACTCAGCTAGAAAACCGGAGGCTGCAGTATCTGCATGTGCTTCAGCCACATCCAACACATGAAAAGGCAGACATATAGGATCCAGGGGTCTGACCCACGTCGCCCGACAAGATCCGAGTCTACTGGCTCAGGACACTGTGTTTGAAGACGCAGGGCATGAGAGACAGTAGCCAGCGTAGTGAGACAGCCAGGAAAGGAACATCTAAGGGAGCCCTGGCAACGTGCACCCCAAGCTACCTGAGAGCTGGGGATTGTAACATCAGAACTGTGAGTAAAACCTGTGAAGACTGCAAACTTCTGTGTCCTCCTGTTAATTTGCTGCATCACCTCAGCCCTACACTACAACAATCATCATCATCATCATTTTACACTTCCACTCTCCCGGGGCTTAGCTCTACCTGTGGAGAGCTGTAACAACTCTGCTGCATCATCATCAACCCCAGCGGTCTCTTCAAGCAGCTTCGGCTAACACCTTATTTGTCAAATACCACAGGTGACGTCACAAACTATCTTTCATAAACTTTATCATCCCCATATCATCATTTTCATTGGATGCCCAGGGCCACAGACCGGGTCACTACTGCCGTGACACATCTCCTTAAGAACTGGCCCGGTACCGAGTACCCCAGGGCCCTGGCGGGCACTCCAGAGACTTTCCTCACTTTAGAAATTTTGAGAGCTTTTTCAATGTAAAGACTTTAGATCTAATATTCCGAGGTAGGAGGTTTGGCGGAGCTTAACTGTTTACAATTTCAATTAAAAAACAATGTGAAATGTATAGAAAACCAAAATGCAATGATTTGGAAATCTCTTATAGCCATATTTTATTCAGAATATAGGACACAGACCAGAAGGTGAATGTTTGACAATTTTCCATTTCAGTTGAAAAAATTAACATAGTTAGAAAATGATGGCAGCAACGCATCAAAAAAGTGTGCCTGGGCTTTGTCTACCATTGTGTAGTATCCCCTCTTCTTTTTCTTCTTTTTAAATAATTCTTAAATGTTTGGGAAATAAGGAGACAATTGCTGGAGTTTTGGGAGAGGAATCTTGTCCTATTCTTGTCTGATGTTAGATTCTCGATGCTCCACAATCCGGGGTCTTTGCCAGATTTTTCATTTCATAATGCGCCATGTTTTCTTTTGGTGAAAGGTCTGGACTTCAGGCATCCTGTTCCTCATTTGAGCATAACTGAAGGTTTTGTAATTAAAATTTTATAATTAACCTTACTTTCATGTTATGGGTTAAGTGTTCTATGAAAGTCAGTATTGTCAACATTTTTAAATTGCTCTTGTGTTCATAAAGATATTGATTAAAATCTTACTTTTCAAAGGGGATGTACTCATTTTGGCTGAGTACTGTATATACAGCTGTCTCAGTGTATCCTATGTGAAGTATACAGCAGAGTCTTAGTGTATCCCGTGTGATGTATAAAGCAGTCTGTGTATCCTATGTGGTATATACAGCAGAGACTAGGTGTCTCCTATGTGATGTGCACAGCAGTGAGTGTAGCAGGAGGCTTATGATCTAGCTGCACAACACCATCCCTTCCAGAGGACCTGCACAGCAGTGCTGGTCACCCTGACCAGATACTACAGGTGGCATCACGAATAATCATACGAACACTAATCCCCTGTAAATATTCCCCTTTTTGGTGAGCTCCCAGGGCCACGGACCGAGTCGTGGCTGCCGTGACATCCCCCAAAGAAGTCGACGGGCTCAGTGCCGAGTACCCCACGGCCCTGGCGGGCGGCTCATTTTTGGTGTCACGAACAGGATTCCGAAGCTCGTTATAACCAAGTCCTGTGTGCCTAAATTGACTGTTTTTGTGCTAGAAGCTTTATTGTGGATTTGCCACCATTTTGCCGCCATATTCGCGCCATGAGGCGCTGGTGAAGAAGGAGGGCGTACCTTCGTGGGCGTGAACCGACCTGTGGCGCGAAAAGAATGACCGCCCAGTCCAAATGCCTCTGCAATGTCAGGACATGCCCCACTGCGAAGGAGATCCGCCTCCTGATACTCTATGGTGGAAGAGGGAGAAGAAACGGAAAACCCCGCCTCCCTACTAAAGAGCGGGACCCTCCGGATGGAAAAGAGACTTGTGTTCTGATAAAAATGGCGACAAGTGGCGTGCTGGTGAGTGAAGGTGCAGAGGAACGCACCTTCCCCCAGGAGAAAGAAGATCTCCCCACCGCTGAGCTGCCCGTGCTGCCGGAAGATGTCTGCACCCTCCCTGACCCTGATGCAGGCGCTGAGCTGGTGGAACTGGCCCGGCACCAGGAGGAAGCGGAGAACATGGAGCGGAGCTGGCAGGCCCTGACGCTGCGTCCGGACCCGCCGCTGGAGCCAAAGCAGCCGCTCCGCCGACCTGTCACGCCGGCACCTGGAGCAAGAGAAGACCCCTGCACCGCTGCTGACACCACAGTGGAGCCACCCAGCCCCGCGGAGGAATCGGTGGCAAACCCTCTCCCCAAGCCGCCTGCAGGTGAGCCTGGCAGGCCGCCAGCATCCCCGGAGGAGAACAGGCCCTGCGGCCTAGAGGACCAGAGCGAACCGGCTCTGCAGCCAGCCCCAGCACCTGTCCGTGCTGGAGCTGCCTGCTGGCGCTCAGGTGACATTCGGTGTCACACCTACTAAGTGAAGGAACCCAGGCAGGGTATACTTCAATGTATATATTGTGTTAATGTTTATTGTTTGCCATTCACTGTTTGAATAATGTTTCTCATATTTTTGGAACTGTAAGGCCATGGACTCTCTGGCCCAAAAACTGTTTGTATATAGTTTAGCACCTCTTTAGGTGCTTCCTCTTGGTTTTACATAATCTATTACCGTGCAAGGACTGCACAACTACCTCAGAAGCTGAAAACCCGTTAGGTGTGGCCGAAGACGAGGTCTGCTATAAGAGATCACTAACATCTTGCAGCCCACCCAAGACCAACGTGGGAGGTTTGGAGCGGGTCCTCCAAAAGCACAAGTTTAACTGCTACTGTCTGATTGCACTTTTTCTCACCTAAATTGAAAATAGTTTTATGGATGTTATTTATGCAACATTCAATCCTAAGTGCCTCCCATAAAGGGATGTTGTGTTTTAAACTGTTGTTATACCTGTTGAAATGCATTCTTTAAAAAAAATGGCATGTTTTCTTAACACCTGTTTTGCTCTATTTCAGCCCGCGGACGTGCTGTGTTTAACGGGGGGGAATGTGGCGCCCCTGAGGGTCCAGTCACCACAGAGTTGTTGCATCTCACCCAGAGGTGTGACACCTGACTCTCAGGTAAGGAGGAATCACCCCTTAGACTCCAACACCGCATCCAACACACTATGCCAGCTGAGCATAAGGACGGACCCTACGGGAGGATGGTCTGACTCAGCCTGGTTAGGAAAGGGTGTATATCTGGGTGGGTGGAGCATAGGCAGCACTTAGGCTGCATGTTAGATTAGAGAGCAGCCCGTCTTGAACTGGGGCTTCTCCTGAGCTGATCTCGGGAAGCAATTGCCAGAGGAGCGAGAGGGTCCTGGGCAGAGGACCCGGCCAACACGGGGCACGGACCCTAGGCTACCGGGAAAGCTTCAGGCTCTGCTGGCAAAGCCGACGGCGGTGGTCACTTCACGGGCCATTGCGATACCACCAGCATCTCTACCGGAAGGCAGCATTACGGGGTCAAGTACGGGGTCAAGCACGTGGATCTGTTCACTGAAATGGTTCACAGCTCCCTTTGTCTGAGAGCTCTGACCTGGTGAAGGTGCGTGGAAGTAAGGAGTAATAGCAC
>VIAB01020813.1:13429-23873 GCA_009801035.1 Oophaga pumilio | reverse complement strand
AACCACAAAGAACAAAATGACTCCACTGCAAAGTTGGGAGGGTCGCAACACTTGGAGGAAGCTTCAATATAGCTCTGCCTGATGATTTAAATGTGTTGCAGGCCTCAAAACCATTAAATGTCCATTTTGGTATGATGCCACAAAAAATCGCAAGTCGGATGTCAATCGGATGTGAGACAAAATCGCATCAGCGACTGAAAAAATGTCATATAACAATTACTCATATATAAGCCTTTCTTATAATAACTTGCCATTCTTCCACAATTTTAGTTGACAAAAGTTATACAAGTAGAAATAAACTTCATATTTATCTGAAGCTAAAACTCAACCTATAAATGATACCTTGAGATAAGACTGGGGCATTTTTTAAAGGATATTAAAAACATGAACGTGCTCAATGAGAGAAAAGGAAAGACAAAGTCTTTCTATCAAATGTATTTTAGTTAGAGAAAATAAAGCAGTAGATAAATTAAAAGATGAGATTTTTCTTCTCTCATTCCAGTTAATTAGGTTTATATTGAAAAAGCAGCGTGAGTGGATTTGATAGTAACTGTATGGAGAGACTTGACATAATTCTTGACGCTCTGTCACATTCAGCTAAGGTATTCTGCCGTGATTGAATGATCATGGAGCGTTATAACATTGCATCCTAATTAGGTAAAAGTGTCAATTAAGCGCACACTGACTTAATTTCAGAAAATGTAATGTCTTCGGGTATAATTAAGGTCAATCTGTTTAGGTCTCGTCTTAAAGTGACAAGGTCTGTCGAGTACAGAACATTCTTGATGATAGTATTCCTTGTCTGTCATATTCAGTACAGTATATAAAGCAATAGGTAAAAATACGTTTTTTTTACCTTGAAGTAAAATGTATTGTCCTATAGGTTGTGACTTGTTTTCTACTTAGAACAGTTTAATTACTTTTGATTTGCTCTTCAATTAACCAGTTCAAGACCGGGCCATTTGCCCCCATTCCTGACCAGGCATATTGTCATGTTTCTTCGTACATGCAGCTTAAAGAGCTGTCAAATTTCTTCTCGTTCAGATATTCAAGCAATTTTTTTCATCTTTTTTTGTGATGGGGCTTGATTTTAATGTCACTGTCATATTCCTTTTTATTTCTTTTTCTGATATCGAGCGATATTAGTAGGAGAATAAAGAAAGTAAGTGTCTATTTTTTCCATTTTTTTCAAGTTTTTTTTTGGGGGTGCGGAGATGGCACAGATGGGAATAAAACATCTGTGCGTCTCTATGTAGACTCCGGCTGTTAGAGACAGCATCATCGCTCATGCAGCTACATGATTGCATGTAGTTCTATTACTATGTAGTGACAATTACATTTTTTTCAATTTTTTTTTGGGGGGGCGGAGATGGCACAGATGGGAATAAAACATCTGTGCATCTCTATGTAGACTCCGGCTGTTAGAGACAGCATCCTCGCTCATGCAGCTACATGATTGCATGTAGTTCTGTTACTATGCAGTGACAATGACGTCATTGCAGAGTAGCAGCAGGACTGTCGGATGTTTAAAGTCTATAAACGGTCAGGAAGCAGTTAAACAACACAACAAAAATCAAGCAACTTCATAAAATTGCAAGTCGAGTAAAAGCTGAATTCTGCGAAAAATAAGCAATGCGTTGGGTATTGGATTAAGCTTTGTTGCAGGTAGCTCAGTGAGTTGGCGTGTTTATAATAATTATTGGCAATGGCAAGGCATTTGACTGGGTATAGATCACACTGTACCAGTTTAATGACACAAAACATTAAGTAATGGAAATAGAAGTACTTCATTATATAGTCTGTCTCATAGAAATACCCAAGTAGTCCAAACTAAACAACAGGACTAATATATATTTGGAAGCAAGTAAAACTTCATAAAGGTTAAACAATAACTCAATATTTTTTAGCAACCTAATTATTTATCCTAGACCATGAGCAAAGGCTGGTGTGTTTTATTGAAGACAGGACTGGACTCAATAACTTCCTATAACGATACACAAAAAGAAAATAGTGTAAGAAAGAAAGACTGGGGTTACCTAAGTAACAATTAAGTTAAGGATGACCAAGGTAGTAAAGACAAGATTTGGTAAAGCAAAAAGAGCTAAAAAAAATTGGAAAAGTTGATATACCAAGATTGTTTAGGACATTGTTATATGGCAGGACGGGGACACTCCGTGGTTCAGTCACTCCATGGTTAGCACTGTGGCCTTGCACCGCTGAGATCATGGGCTCCAATCCCACCAAGGACAACATCTGCAAGGACTTTGTATGTTCTTCCCCATGTATGCATGGACTTCTTCAGGTACTCTGGTTTCCCCCCCACAACACCACAAAGACACACTTTAAATTGTGAGCTCCAATGGGGACAGTGCTGTACAATTAATGGCGCTATAACAGTGAGTAAAATAAAGACATTTTCCAGTCACTGGGAGTAAAGTTCCCAATGGTATCATTATAACACAGTATATAGAAAATGTATCCAAACATGGCACTAGACACAGAATTAATTTTCAATTTGAAGAGGCCCAATTTATTTTTTCATATTGTTCTTATGGAAAGGTAATTTACTGCATTTTTTAATGTTATCATTTTCACTGCTGTAGTTTACTGCAGTTTAATTTTATAGATTGCTGCATGAAATTTCACATTTTATAAAGAACAGTAGCTGTGGACTTGTTACTTTTGACCTTTCCATCTGTTGGCCCATATGCAACACCTGTCAAGATATAAAGAAATTAATATGCTAGAAATCTCTCTATGTTTTTAAATAAAAAATGTGATGCACATATGTTTAATCATGATGTTAAGCAAATATAAAATGTAACAAATAATACATATCTACTAAGAACAAAACCATGGTAGTGATTAACATGCAGTAATGAGTTACAGTCCATCTGCCAGGACTGACAGTGGGGCCACCCTCTGAGACATACATCAGTGCTTGGAAAAAACTGAGGCTGCAATATCCATAGATTTCCTGGAAACACCATTCAATAGTTCCATGCGGGCCACACACAAAATTAAGACTTCGTTTAGGTCTGCCAGAAAATATCCTGTGGTCACCATCATTCACACCCACTAAAAGTAGACCAGACACAATCTTTATAATTTGTAGGTTTTATCTACTTGGGTAATAATATTTTACACACACAATAGAATGTATTACGGCATAAAATATTATATGCATTTACCATATGATATTTCATTAGTGTTCATGAGATAAAAGAAAAGAAATGTATTAACGGTAATAGACTGTGAACACATCTGACCAATGTTAGAATGTTTTTAAGCTTATAAAGTGCCGGATTGCAAAACCAACTTTGGAAAATAATCTTTATACAGCAGAATTATTTTCTTTAGAAATAGAACAATGCATAATAATTGTATGTTTTTATCTTATATGTTTTTTATTTTAGATAAAATAATAATTATAGTAAATATGTAACTGGAAGTTATATAGTAAATAAATCAATAAATGTCTTACTTCATGATTTCATTTCTGAACCTTATTTTTTGCTCTCATTCTATTTTAAGCCATTAATTATGCAATTAATTGATAATTAATCAAGGATGGCAGCACATGTCCCTCAACAGTGTGGAATATTAGAGAAAAGCAAAATCATCTGCCAAGTGACTTTATTTACAACTCCCTAACCACACACTAGAAAGTGGTAAACTAGATATCAGGGTTAGTCTTACTACCTTTTTTGAACATCTCTATTTCAAGTTAGGGGGATGGCAAAGCATGTACCCCAGAGGCCGGGTAGTCGTTAGGGAGTCGGCATTGGTCCAAGGAGCAGTATAGCACACAGCTCAAAAAAATAAAGGGAACACTCAAATAACACATCCTAGATCTAAATGAATGAAATATTCTCATTGAATACTTTGTTCTGTTCAAAATTGAATGTGCTGACAACATAATCACACAAAAATCATCAATGGAAATCAAATTTTTGAACCAATGGAGGCCTGGATTTGGAGATCGCTCTCCACGGCTTCTCCAGACTCTGTCATGTCTGTCACATGTGCTATGTGTGAATCTGCTGCCTGCAACATCCATCAGCATGACCGGTTTGGCAGTGGGTCAGTAATGGTGTGGGGTGGCATTTCTTGGGAGGGCCACACAGCCCTCCTTGTGCTTGCCAGATGTAGCCTGACTACCATTAGGTGAGATCCGCAGACCCCTTGTGAGACCATATGCTGGTGCGGTTGGCCCTGGGTTCCTCCTAATGCAGGACAATGCCAGACCTCATGTGGCTGGAGTGTGTCAGCAGTTCCTGCAAGATGAAGGCATTGAAGCTATGGACTGGCCCGCCTGTTTCCTAGACCTGAATCCGATTGAGCAGAACTGGGACAGCATGTCTCACTCCATACACCAACATCACGTTGCACCACAGACTGTCCAGGAGTTGACGGACGCTTTAGTCTAGATCTGGGAGGAGATCCCTGAGGAGAACATCCGCAACTTCATCAGGAGCATGCCCAGGCGTTGTAAGGAGGTCATACAGGCACGTGGAGGCAACACACAATACTGAGCATCATTTTGACTTGTTTCCACTTTAATTTTGTCTTGTTTTGATTTTCATTTTGACTTGTTTCCACTTTCATTTTGGGGGTCTCTCCAAATCCAGGCCTCCATTGGTTCAAAAATTTGATTTCCATTGATGATTTTTGTGTGATTTTGTTGTCAGCACATTCAACTTTGTACACAACAAAGTATTCAATGAGAATATTTCATTCATTTAGATCTAGGATGTGTTATTTGAGTGTTCCCTTTATTTTTTTGGGCAGTGTATTTTGATAATAATGGGAGTGCATACTATCTTTGCTCATTTTGCATCGAGGAGAAGACTGGGGCTGTCATCTAGGAAAAACAGTAGGAACAAGCCATTTATACATGACAGCTACAATTTTGAAAATTAATGTAAGATTATTTAGCAGAACATTTTAATTAACAAAATGTGAAAGTAGAAAAAAACAAATTTCACTTATATGTACCTAAAAAGTATAGTAGGAAATAATCAGATGTTACAAAACTTGCAAAATTTGGTGAGGCTTAACAAGTAATAATCATTAAAAGGATGTCACTTATTCTGAGAGCAGCATGATGTGGGGCAGAGACCCTTATTCCAGCAAAATGAAACTTACTGGGCTGCTTGCTGTAGTTTTGATAACATAACTGATTTATCAACAAGAGATTATCACAAGATGACAAGAAAATCTGCTGCCAGGTAGTCCAACCACGCACCCACCACTGATTGGCAGCTTTCTGCCTACATGTACTGTACACAGAAAGCGGCCAATTGGTGATGTAGGCGGGGTTATACAGAGATCAGCATTTAGAGAACTGCAGCAGACAAAAAAACAGAATAGCGGATCAGAGCAAAGGGGTTAAACAGATGGATGGACAGAATGAGGTCCAAAGCCTGGCAGCAATAGATAAATGAGCAAAATATAAGGCACAGCATAAACCAACCACCCAAAACTGAAGCTGTGACTGACAGCTATCTGGGACTGCCAGCTCAGTTAAATAACTGAGCAAAGATAGGAACTGAGAACACCTAACAAGAGCTCAGCACCTCGCAGTCTCAGATTGGATGGCTGAGCTGTCAATCAAAAAACAGCTTTGCACGCCCCTGCACCAGACTGGACAACTGAGCTGTCAATCACTACACAGACAGCTTAGAACGCCCCTGCACCAGACTGGACAAGAGACAAGTACATTTTTATACATGTACTATTTATCACAATTTAATTTTAGCAGAACAAGCAACGCAATGCTGCCATATTTTCCTTCTTTATACATGATTCATCATTGACCCAAGTATATGCATCAATGGAACATGTCATGATGTATGTGCAATTCCTTTTTTTAATAAAATGTCTTTTACTGTATTTTCAAAAGAATGTGTTTTAGCCAACAGCTAATTTTACTTTAAATTTTAGAATATTTTATTATATTCATTCAGCCCATAGGACCTTTGTCTGACCATAGGGATACCAGCCGCTGAAACAGTGGCGTACCGCCAATGGCGGAAGGGCATAAGGGTGCTATGGAGCCCGTGAGCCAGGGGCGCATGGTGCCAGCATCGGTGCCCACCACCTGTCATCGCATGTTCAACTTTCAATTGTATCGCATCCAGGATGCAGACACAATTGAATGTGCAATGCTGGGAAAGCAATGATGGATAAGGGAGCATCAGCTGACACATCCTCCTCCATCATTTTTACTTGGAGTCTGACGTCTCAGTGCAGCGGGCGCGATAACGTTACTCCATGGCGCCCACAGTGCTGAGATGTCCGGCACTTCAGAATGCTCTCTGCAGAGATTGAAATGGCAGGGGAACAAGGAGGAGAGGTCAGTATTATATTTTTTAATTAGTGAGTACTTTGTGGTGGCCATAATACTGTATGGAGGACTATGGGGAGTGCATTATGCTATATGAAGTACTATGGGGAATGCATTATATTATATGGAGAACTATAGGGAGTGCATTATGCTGTATAGAGGACTATGAGGAGTGCTTTATACTATATGGAGGACTATGGTGTGAATTATACCGCATGGAGGACTAGGATGAGTGCATTATACTATATGGAGGACTATGGGGTGCATTATACTGTACGGAGGACAATGGGGTACATTATACTATATGGAGGACTTTGAGGTGCATTATACTATATGGAAAACTATAGTCACATTATATTATATGGAGGGCTGTTAAAGGGGCTAGTGGATAGTGACGGCCATTATAAAGTTTGGTAAGGTGTGGGGCCATTGTACTATATGGAGGCCCATTATACTGCATGGAGGACTGTGTGGGGGTCACAGTTGGTGGATCATACACTGTTAGGGTAACCATATTCTTCTGGGGGTTGAAGTGGGGTACAGTAGGGTCATCATACTGTGTGTGAAGGAATTCACTGTGGGGGGTATCATACAGTATTTGTGTGGCACTTTTGGTGGCATCATACTTTATGGGTGTATGAAAGGGGAATCTAGAACTTCAGTAGAAGGAAAATTACTGGTAAAGACTGCACAGTTGTGACATAATCTCTTCTGTGACCCCGCAAAACATTTTGTTTGTTGGGGGTGGGCCCAAATAGAATTCTGCTATGGGGCCGCATGATTTCTATGTATGCCCCTTCCCTGAGATCATGCCAGAGTTAATTTCGCAAACACCTACACTTGCGTTCTCCAAAGTATTGTGGCATGGAGCTCAAGAAACGCATGTTAACACTTTCATCAGCATTGAACTCCTAATGAGCTGTCTCTCATGCTGCCATCTCCTGACAAACATGGTTGTCTGTGCTATGTACCACAGTCTGCCAGCCCCATTACATACTTTCACCAAAGCCCCTCCAAAGGTAAGTGGAAAATATAGCACAGAACAACAGGACATGTATACAACACGCAGCACTAAACAGGCCCCCCACAGTAGCACACCCTCAAACACGGGCTCACTTCCCAGTAACGGCTCTTTATTTAGGCTGCCTAGTTTCTGCTGCAACAATCACATCTCGTGACAATAGTTATTATTTTAACGTCAACTTGTACAATTACAAAAGAGACAACTATGAACACTTTCATATAAGCAGTCACATTGCAAGGGGTGGTATGCATTAATCCGTTGTAAGTCAAACATGGAAGCACACGTGAAGCAAAGGTTATCGTGGCTCACAACTGATAACTGGTCAGAGAAGGTTATCTCATGTAAAGATTACCTTTCATCAAACTTTTCACGTTGAACTGGATACACGATGTAATAGTGGCCAGAGAGCGGAATAAAATGTTGCTATTTTTTTAATTTTGTATCTACATTGCGGGGATTTTAACAATCAAAGTATTTAGCAACTGATGAGTTAACTAACGGAGGCGAGTATAAGTGTTGCTATTTTACAAGGGGGGACATGAGGATTGAGAAGTTCATGAAGTGGACAATTCCTTTAAGTATGAATGAAAATAACACATTTTCAGACCTAGGCCCCTTTGCTGGTAAAAATAAATGCAACTTAAAACTTTTGTACCCAATGTTCTGTATGTGTGCATATGTACTATGTGATGAAACGTATAATGACATTTATTTTATTATATACCGTTGTGAACAGGAGGCTGTAACAGCTCATGTCTGATTATATAACAAGTCGCTCTAAGTAAATCTCATTAAAACAGACCACACTGAACACATGTCAGAAATGTCAATTAATCAAGATGCTGTGCATGCGTCTTACATCAGCCGGCTATTTGTGGCAATATTACGTTTTTAGGAAGGAATTATATGTCATACGTATTGCAACAGCATGTGGCAAAATACTGGAAGTCTGTCAGATTCCTCATCATTTTCATGGTGTCAGAAAACAGTGGCTGTCTAACTTGTCATATACTGGATGTATATGCGGAAACAATGTTCTGTTTTTTTTTTATAGAAATGATGGAATGATTTATGTCTAATATTATAATTGTTCATATACTAATGATAATTGTAATTGATTACGACAACGGCATTCAATATAAACCACAAAGAAGGTTTTCTCACATTTTTCTAGCTTGAATGAGCCAAAGAGAAATCAGCATCACTCTGTCCAGTAATACTGCAGTTTTTACCATCCTAAGCTTCAACCAGAACTAATGTCATTATTTCCTAGCTTTAAATAAAAAACTGCTGAGAAAGTGATGGACAGATTAACATGGGACACTTCACCACTGCTGCTGCTCATCAGTCTGGAGATGATATATACATGGACACACAGAGCATTCATTCTCATCGTGCTGACACACCAGTGCCATCTTCAGATTGATACCGTTGCTTGTAAGAGTCTTTGATCTGACCTACTATATTACCTATCTCTGCTAATCTCTGTCATGAAAATGGCCAAGTGTCATAGTCATAGCCCCTTCTTGGCTACATGCCTTGCCGAAAAGTAATTAAGAACTAGACAAAGCTTGCCGTGTAACAGATTATGTATAATTTAATGATACCTCTGTAGAAAATATTTAACAGGTGAGCAGTTTTCCATTCTCCTAACAAGATTCTAATTTAAAGGAAATCTGTCACAGGTAATCTGACATCAGTCTGATGTATTGGAAGAGAACCTAATTACAGCAATGTGTTACTTACTGTTCCGTGTTCTGCGGTTTCAATACATTCAGTGTTTTATCAGGAAGAGATTATCACCAGAGGACATGTTACTTCATGCATCGAAGTCCAACCTTGCCTCCAGGACTGACTAATTCCTTTCTATTACTATACAATGTACACAGAAAGCTGTGGTGTGGTTATACACGACTCAACTTCTGAGCTCTGCTAAATCTGCAGCACAGAAAACTGTGACTGTATCATAACTGCTGAACCCAGTAAACTAAGGAAGAAAACTAGCAGGAATCAAGGTTTCTTTCCCTACATCATGCTGCTGTCAGATTACATAACAAACCCTGCTTACAGATTCCCGTTAACACCTTCACCTCGAAGCCTGTTTTCACCTTCTTGACTGGGCCAATTTTTACAATTCTGACCACTGTCACTTTATGTAGTCGTAACTCTGCAACGCTTCAATACATCCCATTGATTCTGAGACTGTTTTCTCGTGACATATTGCACTTCCTGATACTGAAAAAACTTATTTGATATGAATTTATTTGTGAAAAAAATCAGAAATTTGGCAAAAAATGTTAAAATTTAGAAATTTAAAAACTTTTAATTTTTATGCCCTTAAATCAGAGTCATATCAAACAAAATAGTTAATAAATAACATTTCCCACATGTCTACTTTACATGAGCACAATTTTTGAAACATTTTTTCTGTTCGGAAGTTATAAGGTTTAAAATTTGACCAGCGATTTCTAATTTTTACAACAAAATTTGCAAAACCATTTTTTTAGGGACCACCTCACTTTTGAAGTGACTTTGAAGGGCCTGTATGACTGAAAATACCCAAAAATGACACCTCTCTAAAAACCCTTCAGATACTTCACAGGAATTAATGGAATGTGGAAGGAAAAAATAAAACATTTACTTTTCTTTCACAAAAATTTTCCTTATTCATGAGACATGAAAATAGACAAAATCAAAATTTTACCATAAAAATCTTTTTTAACTCCAAGTTTTGCATTTTAATAAGGGTAACAGGAAACATTGCTCCATAAAATTTCTTGTGCAATTTCTCCGATACCCAATATGTGGAGGAAAACAACTGTTTGGGCACACAGCAGGGCTCAGAAGGGAAGGAGTGTCATTTGACTTTTTGAATGCAAAATTTGCTGCAATAATTAGCAGACACCATGTGGTATTTGGAGAGCCCCTGATGTGCCTAACCAGTAGAAACCCCCACAAGTGACAACATTTTGGAAACTAGACCCCTTTGGAAACTTATCTAGTTGTGTATTGAGCATCTTGAACCCCAAGTTGCTTCACAGAAGTTTATAACGTTTAGCCATGAAAATAAA
>VIAB01020812.1:0-14818 GCA_009801035.1 Oophaga pumilio | reverse complement strand
ACCCGATACTTGCAGTATCGTATCGCTCAACACTACTTGTGAGGAAAAACCTGGGAGCTGCTAACAAGCCTTAAGGAAGTCTTTTGTGATCCTGTGCTTATACCCTAGAAATGGAAAAGCTGATAAAGGTTGCACATATGTGTCAAGATATCCAAGAATTGCCAGCTTCTTAGGTGAAAGCCTATATCTCGGTTTCTATGAAGCCTATGTAGCACAGGTACACGGATGCAATGACACAGAAGCACAGAGCAAGGTTTATATAATTATTCACTTTATCAATACAGGAATAATCTCCTTACAGGGAGAAAACAAGGGAAATGCAGTTAAGGGGCTGAGGGTTAAACAGGGTAACAATAATTCAGATGAACAGTCTATCTATCAGTTTCACTTATCGTGACTCGGTTTTCCATTTCTCTCTCTGAGTCCGATGGTTATCTGGCTGCCAGCTGAGGCTGGTGCTGAGTCTTCCGGCTTCTCCGCCTAACAAGTGTTCCTACTTCTGGCGGAAGTGGGCACTCACCGGTTTTGCCTGCTGAGCCCCTAGTCCATTCAGCTGCCGTGTAAGAGAGTGGAGTCCTCCTCAACCTTCCACACGACGTGCGTTTCTTTGCATGCCCATCAGTACTTGAGAGTTCTCTCTGCATTCGTCCAGGATCTCTACTCTGAGACCTAGCTCTCCCCACAGTCTGGCAACGGCCCTCACTCGCTCTGCTCTATGGCGGGAAGCCCTTCACTTTTCCCACTCAAACCCCCTTATACTCCCCTGACTCACCACGACCCCTATCTGCAGGTCATGGGTCCCCTCTGTCCTCAATTTTCTTCCCCCCTGCAACAAGAGGCGCGGTCCCAGCAGTTCCGTACCCTGTGCTCTGTCAGCACCCACAGCCCGGTCTTCTTCCTGACACCTACACCAATGTTGTTAATGTGGCACCCCAGAATCCGGTTGCCATGGTGACATTACCTCCCTCTACAGGGTGGTGATGTCATGCCTGGAAGCAGGAAGAGGTCCCCATGCAAGGTAATACACAGCATACAACACTTGTTCTAACGCCAGACCAAAGGGGTGGAGCTTAAAGGAGTTACAGTTGGTGGGAGGAGTTAGTGCTGAGGTAAGGAGATTGTTCTGGAAAGAGTCAGTTGGTCTGAGGTGAGGCAAGAGACAGGAGTGGAGACAAGAGCTCTGGGAATTGCAGATGCATCAGAGCTGATCCCGGAGCGGAGCGCTGATAAAAAGGACGCCAGATTCCTGGGCTGTGCAGGAGCTGTACACTCTGACAGCCAAATCTGGAGGGCAGGGGACTGCAAGCTCCCTGACCACACCGAACACCTAGAGGCACCACAGCAGACCAAAAGCCCAGGGCTGCCAGTGAGCAGACAGTGCCTGTGATAGATTCACGCTGTTTGCCATGCAGGTAAAAGCCAACACACAGGAGAGGGTTGCAGCTTAGCTGCAGGCAGCAGAGATCAGAAAAGAGAGCGCAAAAGGAAGGCCTCTAACCCCACCTGGCAGTGTGGGCCCCCTGAATGCTTCCAGGCTAGCCAGACTCCTGCTATCATCTGTATCTAGTACCCGGATTGCTTTTTCATCTACCAAGAAGTAAAAGGTAAAGAAAACTGCACTTTTCTGTGTCCCTTGCTTATTCTCTGCACCTCAACATTCACCATCACCTGAAAAGACTGTTACATCTGCCCTGGGGCCTAGCTCTACCTGTGGAAAGTAGTAACATCTCTGCTGCATCACCATCCACCCCAGTGGACCTGAACCGCAGCATCGGCCATATATAGCCGAACACCACGGGTGGCATCACAAACTAATCCAATGATAACTATTCCCTTCACCATTTAACTGCTTGCCCAGGGCCACGGACCTGGTCACCGCTGCCATGACATCACCTGAAGTATCAGAACCGGCCGGTACTGAGTACCCCACGGCCCAGCGGCATGCAGCATTATCAAGTTTACACCTCTGTAAACTGCAGTGAAATATATAAAATATACCAACCTTCAATATATTTCAGTTGACCTACATTAGCAGCCTTGTCAAGGCAGATTCTCCCCAATCTCCACCATGCATATTTCAGGAAATTGCAAAGAAGTTGCAGCACCATATTGCTTTCCAAAAAGTATGTTTATTCTTAATCTAAATCCATACAGTACATACAATGATCCTGGCATACTCACTAATATACCTGAACATCAAATGAACATAAATCTTTCAATCTCTTTTTTTATTCCATTAAACTGGAAGGAGGCATATTTCGGTTGAAGTAGCTATACAAGGCATTAAGAAATGCTGCTGGAGCAGAACTGGCATGGCTTTCAGCTTCAGGACTTCAGGAAAAGCTTGGCTTACTAAAATTTGTTAAACCTGATTTCACCTAAACTTTGTTACCCAGGGGTTCATTTGCAAAGTGGTGCAAAAGATTTAGGCAGGTGTGCAAAAATTGCTGCAAAGTATGAATGTTAAAGTCTTAAAAGTTTATTTTATCAATGAAAATGCAAAATTAATGAATACAAGAGAAATCTAAATCAAATCAATATTTGGTGTGATGACGCTTTACCTTCAAAACAGCATCAAAACATCAATTTTTCTATGTACACTTGGATATGGTTTTTAAAAGAAATCGGAAGGAAGGTTGTTCCAAACACCTTGGAGAGCAAACCTCATGTCTTCTCTGGACGTAGGCTTGAGTAAGTCCTTTGGGCTTTTCATTTATTATCTGACATACTCAGTGATGTTTAGATCAGAGATCTGTGGGATCACATCATCATTTCCGGGACTTTTTGTCACGCTGAATATAAATGACACTGATTGTTTGCTTTGGGTCGTTGTACTACTGCAAAATTTATTTGGAGGCAATCAGATGGCTCCCTGATGGTATTGCATGATGGCTAAGTATCTGCCTGTGCTTCTTAGGATTGAGGACATCATTAATCTTGACTAAATTCCCAACACCACATGTTGAAATGCAGTCCCAAACTAACAAGTAATTTCCAACATGCTTGAATGTTGCCTGCAGACTGTTATTATTGTACCTCTCTCCAGCCCTACTGCAAACAAACTGCCTTCTGTTACAGCCAAATGTTGAAATTTTTACTCATCCATCCAGAGCACTATCTGCCATTTTTCTGCACCCCGTTTTTTTTGTTTTCATGCATTGTTGAGTGGTCTGGTATTGTTTCCATGTCGAAGATATGATTTTTTTCAGATACAATTTGTTCCATCAAGACCACTTCTGGACCAGAATTCTCTGAACTGTAGATGGGAGTAGTAGGATCACACTAGTTACTGCCATTTCTGAGCTTTTGGCATTGCTAGACATCTTCTGATTTCAAAGGGAAGTACGTTTGGTGTGGCTTTCATATGCTGCACTGCATTTTCTTGGCCAATCAATGCATCTACTGTGCTCTATGTTGCCATTTCTTGGTGTCATAAGTGCTAAGAAATGTAGGCAGATACTCATTAGTGATGAGCAAGTGTGCTCTAATATCATGTTATCTGAGCATGCTCACATGTTATCTGAGTATTTTGGACATGCTCGAGTAATATGTCCGAGTCCCTACGGCTGCATGTTTCGCGGCTGTTAGACAACTGCAACACATGCGGGGATTGCCTAGCAAAGAGGCAATCTCCACATGTGTTGTGGCTGTCTACAGCTGCAAATCATGCAGCCGCGGGGACTTGAACATATTACTCAACCATGCCTGAGATACTTGGATAACAACAGAGCATGCTCGAATAACATGATATCCGAGCACGCTCGCTCATAAAAATGGTGGCTTAGTGGTTAGCACTGCAGCCTTGCAGCACTGGGGTCCTGGATTCAAATCCCATCAAGGACAACATCGGCAAGAAGTTTATATGTTTCCACATACTTGTGTGGGTTTCTTCTCACATTCCAAAGATATACTGATAGGGGATTTAGATTGTGAGCCCCAATGGGGACAGCAATGACAATGTATATAAACTGCTGAGAAGTTTATTCTTCAGCAGGACAATGATCTCAAACATACAGTCAATGCCATAAAGGACTTGTGAAGAACTAAGCCGACTGCCACACGGTATCACAGCTTCTGATCCCACCGCCGCTACCAAATGTGAGGGACGACCCCCTTCCTCCCACGTCACCAATGGGACGTAACTCCACAGGTACAGCTCTCCGGCGCCCCCTTTGTCTCTCAGGTCAGTAAGGGAACTGCACCTAGAGCAAATGGCCGCCGGGGAGGGTGTCCTGTTACCCAATGGGTATTCTAAGATTCGTGATCAGAGTAAAAGCATCAGCCCAAGATTAATTTTATGGTTTAATTGCCTTAAGGGCGCACTAGATAATTACAGAAATATACAGTAAAGCTATACAACGTAATTACAATGGAATTGCAGTCAGAGTAAAAATACAACGATAATGTACAAGGCTTAAAGGTATAAGCTATAGATCAATATTACCGGATAGTATGGTCATGGGAAGGCAGGGGGCTCTGCCTTCCCCAGGTAACAGTCTTCAGTTGCTGGATAGTCCCCAAAGCATGTGTGGCTGCACCCTTGGCAAGGCAAATCAAATCTGTCCCTTGTGCTTATTGCTGCTGTGAGAAAATGGATTGAGACCAGCCTGTTCATGGCTACAGTTCTTAAACCTGCTAGGCCCTTCCCCTTTGCTTTGAAGCACGCATATTAACTGGCCTGCAATTCATATGGAGCAGGAAATACTGGCTTGAGTTTGAGCTATTTAGCATACGACTGACCATCTTATTCAGACACTGGCCTAAACTAATTAGCATGTTAAAGCCCTTTTGATTCATAGTGGACATCAAAACCGGTCGTACTGGATATGCTAACGGGCCCTGTGTCGTTAGCAGTCTGTGGCTCTGTGAACCGACAAAATGGAGGCTGGTATAGGCCCTATACAAAATGGCGGCGTCCCTTTCCTTACAGGACTCTATCCAGCATAAAGAAGAACAAGAAGAACAAGGAGTCCTAGAAGTAATGATATAGTCCTCACAGAGAAGCTCTGTATCATAAGCCTGGGTTGGCTGAAGGGGAAATTTGCACCACTATTACCAGTGGGAGAAGGGGTTGACAAAACTTTGGAATAGAAGACACAAAAGAACATTAAAAAATTCCTCCAGAAGCAAGAGAGAACAATTGGAGGAGGTACTCGATTTAAATTGACATTTTTTTTACTAATCTTTAGCTGTACCAAGGCTCATACAGCAATGCTGTATGAACTAATACTGCATGTGTGCTCTAGTAAATATTTAATATAGAATTTAGAATAGAGAAAGTATTACATTTTGATAACTGACCCACAGTAATGAGGATTATTTGCAAAGTTCCTTAAATAAAAAAAAGTGTTTGTAAGCAATATAAAAGTTTAGCTTACTTAGCGTATGAAAGAAGCATAGGAATCCTTTTCTATTATACAATGTATACATTTAACTTTTCCATAGAGATTCAAAGACCTTTTAGTCAACACATTTGCCAAATGTAAGGAAACAGAAAAATATTTCAAGTCAATGTTTTTCACATGAGTCATCACATTGGAAAGTGAAGTAGTAGACTTCTTTCTTGGAAAAATCACAAAAATACATATACCTGGTAACAAGCGCCGCAAAGCCAAATAACCAATACTTAAATATTTTGGCAAGGCACAAATGTATTCATTACAAGGTATTACTGCATTTATTGCATAGAAAGGATACAAATACATTATATTTCAAAGTATATTTTTAAGGGAGTGATCAAATGACTTTCCTCTTAGGCAGCTATTAAATGCTCAAGAGGAAAAGCTAACAAGAAGATCATTCCCTTTTATAGGTATTTATGGGTCACAAAATTCTAGTCGGCTTATAATAGGTAGTAAACGTTAAAAAATAGGGAAATTTGTTAAGCCATAGACTAGATGTACATTGCCAAAGTATAATTTTAACCCTTTAACCCCGGAGGTATTTTCATTTCTGCGTTTTCTTTTTTTGCTCTACTTCTTGCCAGAGCAATAATTTTTTTATTTTTCAGTCATTATGGCCATGTAAGGGCCTGTATTTTTGAAACTAAGACCCCATTGGTTTTAACATATCGTGTACTGGAAAATGGGGAAAAAAATCCAACTGCAATAAAATTGCAAAAAATTTTTTTTTTTTGCATTTTTACTGTGTTCACTAAATGCTAATGCTGACCAGCCATTATCATTTTCCAGGTCATTATGAGTTCATAGACACCAAACATGTCTAGGTTTTCTTTTCATCTAAATGGTGAAAAAAATTACAAGGTTTGTTAAAAAAAAATTGAGTAATTTTCCAATACCCATAGCACCATTATTTTTTGTGATCTTGGGTTGGTTGAGGGCTTATTTTACTTCAATGATGCGGCGACCAAACAAACATAATTCTGATATTTTGAATATTTTTCTTGTTACGCTGTTTAGCGATCGGGTTAATTCTTTTTTATATTCATAGATAGGGAGATTCTGAACTCGACGATACCAAATATGTGTATGTTTGATTTTTTTCTATTGTTTTATTTTGAATGGGGCGAAAGGGGGTGATTTAAACTTTTTTTTTTCATTTCCTTAATATTTTTAAAAACATTTTTTTTTTACTTATGGCATGCTTCAATAGTTTCCATGAGAGTCTAGAAGCTGCCATATCCCTATCGGCTCTGCTAAATACAGGTGATGATCAGATCACCTGTATGTAGCAGAATTGCTGACTTGCTATGAGCGCCGTCCACTGGGCAGTGCTCATAGCAATCCGGCATTGACAACTATAGAGGTCTGCAGCAGATCTCTGGTTGTCATGCCGACCCATCAGTGACCTGCAATCACGTGATGAGGGTCAGCGACGGGCGGATTTCCAGAACGATTGCAGGAAGCTCATGTTAAATGCCGCTGCCAGAGTTTCACAGTGGCGTTTAACGGGTTAATAGGATCGCGATTCCACCACGACTGTTCCGGGCACATGACAGCTGTTCAAAATAGCTGACACGTGCTGGGAAAGATGTGGGCTCACTGCCGAAGCCCAAGTCAAAGGAAAGGGGTTAAAAGCTCGCAGGTTTAGAGCGCCTGGGCAGCATGGTGAGTATGGCTATATGTCTTGTCCGTTTAACAACGTAAATGGATCGAGGGTAGTAGCTGGGGAGCAGGTAGTGTTAGCTAGGACTAGTCAGGCTAGGGGGGATTCAGAGATGTCAGGGTTAAGGGAATTGATACGTAATGTGAAGGAGATTTTATCTAATTTAGAACAGCGGCTGGTGTGGGGAATGTTGCATCTCCTGTTTCCGCGTAGGTTATCGCTCAAGATGGATTACCGGGTTTAGATTGCACTAAGGGGCTTGTTGTCATGTGTAGAGACAGCTTCTGGGGGGAGTGTTGGTTTTGGTGCAAACAGAAAAAGGAAAAAGTAGACGTGGTTAAGTTGGATGATAGGGTAAGAAGCGAGGTATATGATTTTCCTTTGAAGGGCCACTTTGGGGCGTATTTAAAGAAGGAAGTAAAGGAAACAATTTGGAGAGATGATTATGTGGAGAAATTTCTTTTCTGTTGCGAAAAAATTTATTTAGGTAAGGGAAAGAAGTATGACTGTAATAAGGAAGAAGAGGAAAAAAAGAGGTGGTGCCTGTGAACTGGCTGCAGGCGTTTGCCATTTTAGCCAGTGTAGTGAGCAAAAAAGCACCAGAGAATTGCTTTGGGCTTTTTTGCTACATGGATTCAATACGTGAGGCACATAGGACTTATGGGGGCCAGGCTTGGCTTTGTTATAACGAACAATTTCATCCTAGCATTGGGTGGGACCAAGAAGATATTGGTATTTGGTTAAATTGATGGCGCAGAATAGGTATGGGCAGTCTTTTTTTAGGGGCTTGTGTGGGGGAATCAATCATGAGGGGGAGGAGGGACTAGCCATGGGTTTTTTCTTTTTGGGTCCCCATGATTCTACAGTTTGTTACAACTTGTTGAGGACATGGATTCAATATGTGAGGCACATAAGACTTATGGGGGCCAGGCTTGGCTTCGTTATAACGAACAATTTCGTCCTAGCATTGGATGGGACCAAAAAGATACTGGTATTTGGTTAAATTGATGGCACAGAATAGATATGGGCAGTCTTTTTTTAGGGACACGAGTGGGGGGGAATCAATCATGAGCGGGAGGAGAGACTAGCCATGGGTTTTTTTCTTTTTGGGTCCCCAGTTTGTAACAACTTGTTGAGGGCAATGGTGTTGGTAACAGAGTGTTTTGGTTTTCCCTTGGAGAAAAAAAATGGAAGGGCCTAGTACACAGTTGTGTTTTTTGGGAATTTTCATAGATTCTGTGGTAATGGAATGCAGTTTACCTAAGGATAAGGTGTTGTCTTTGAGACAGGAGATTAACAGGGCTCAGAGTTTGCAAAAAATAACATTGAGGGAATTACAGTCGTTGGAAAAGCTAAGTGCTGCTTGTAGAATCATGCCTATGGGTAGGATCATTTGCCAGAGATTGGCGGGGGCAACTCCCGGGATTCGGGCACCGCATCATTATGTGCGATTACAAAATGAACCAAGGGGCACCGCATTATTATGTGCAATTAAAAAATAAATGATGATGATTTAATTGTATTGGGAACATTTCTGAAGAATTACAATGGACGATCTATGATGCAAAACAAGTTGAAGAGTAACTTTGATTGTGAAATCTACATGGATGCAGCAGTCAGTGCAGGTTTTTAAACCTAATGAAAAGGCCACTGGTGTTCAGGGGCTTTGTCTGAGTTTTGAGGTAGACTGGGTTTCTTAAAGAATTTGATTTGTTAGAGTTATTTACAACCTTCATCTCCACATGTTATAAGGTTGCTCAGGGAATTAGTGTTAAGGTGCTTGGAACTGAATGTGTCATGCACAATGTGGTAAGACTAGGTGTAACACGAGGGTATGAGGGGAAGGAAGCCCAAACGCTAGTGACCGGGGGAGAGGAGACCCCCTAGGCAGATCTAATAGCAGCCTGCCTACCCTACCGTCCCTATATTGGTTACACAACAATTGCTGAGCAGGAAACCTAAGCCCTGTATATCCCTAGAGCTTTAAACACCCAGGTCCAGGTGTGTAAATTAGCCTGAGGGAGGTTGCCACTGGGTCCAAAAGTCAGAAGGATTAAGAAGGCATCTGCAATGCCAAACACAGAGACCTTCTGCAGCCAGATGCAGAGTGGCAGTCTGTTGCATCTGACACACCCATGACAGAATGCTTGGATTACAGCGGTGCATGTCCTGTGGGTCAAAATTCCATTGCTGATTCTCTGTCTCATTTCCAGTGGGAACGCTTTCGTAATTTGGCTCCAGAGGCTCTTCAATCGGGATTGGAATGTCCTTTGTACCTGTGGAAGCTGGTTACAGAGGAGCAAGGAATTTAATTTGTGGGTCGGTTACTGAGCTCACATTGGAAGAGTATGAGTGAGCCTGACAAGTATGAGAAAGTTTGTTGTTATTTTGGGGTGATAATTTTTGTAATAGGGATAAGATGTTTGTGGTCTTGTTTTTTATTGGGGGAGGGTCTGAGTTAAAATGGTAGGTATCAAATACAAACAGTTTTGTGGCAGCGCTTGCATTTGGTTTTAAGCTTAGGGGCCAAAAAAATGTGACTAAGGAATTTTTGGTCAAGCAAGCGTTGAGGGGCTATCCAACTGGTCATTTAAAAATGGACAAATGAAGTTCAGTTTAGTTTGGTGGTCTGAAAAGGCTCAGAAGAAAACCGGGAGTGGTCTGTATTTAAACGTATAAAACAATGTTGTTCCGTTTAGCTTTCTCTCATGCATTCTTTGGGGCTTTGAGAGTCACTGAATTGGTTTCAAAGAGAAATTGGAGTGGAGGGGGTTTTACATTTCTTATTCAGACAGGGGAATTGAATTTTGGATTTGTAGGTCTAAAACGGATCAGGGAGGTAGAGGTAGAAGGGTGGCATTGGGAGCGGTCGTTTGTTCATTAATGTGTCCTGTGCTTTGTTGTATGGATTATCAATCATTTTGGGCTGAAAAGAAGGACCCCTTGCTTTGCCATGCAGATGGTTCTTTCCTTTTGAGATTTCAATTTAAAGCAATAATGAGGAAGGGCTTGAGGTAGTTGGGTTTAGATCCATATTTTTTCACTTCTCACTCATTTGGAGAGACACAGCAATGGAAGATGCAGATAGGGACCTCATGCCCGATTAAATCAAGCGTTTAGGTAGGTGGATTTCTCAGCATTATAGGTCATACATACAGCATTTAATAGCTATTATGGTATTTTATAGAAATTGTTTTTTTCATGTTTGTTTGCTGCTAATGTGATTGGTTTTGTGGTTATGTATTGCAGATTCTAGGCCGTGTTTAGCCTGTATATTCAGACACTCTTTGCTTATTGGGGGGCCTTGCTGGTGGATATCAGGCCAGTGAGATGCCAGCTGAGATTTAGAGATAGGCGGTAATTATTCAATGGCCTTATTCAGAGGTAAGGTGTGGAGCTGAGTGTTACAGGAGCTTCATAAGACGATGTGCCTGGACACGATGCCCATCATATTGGTTTTACATTTGGGTGGGAATTACTTTGGGGGATGATGATTAGCGAGAGAGCTGATAAGGGATATCTGTTTTGACCTTCTGAGGTTATGGGTAGCTTTTTCCAAGATGTTAGTGGTTTGGTCGAACATAGTTCCGAGAAAAACATGGTGTTTAGCAAAATCAGGAAAAGGTAGCAAGAGAGCACGGGTCAAGCTGAGTAGGGCTGTATTGAACTTTTTGGCTCATAATGGTGGTTTGTTTGTGTGTCATTATGACTTGGAATCCGGAATGGGTAATTTCTGGTTGAACTATGGGACTCATTTGAATGCTGTTGGGATTTACATTTGGGAGCTGACCATTCATACATGGCTTCATGTAGTTTGCTTCATGTGCAACTACTGTCAAGCTGGGTAAAGGAGCAACTAGGTGCAGAACAACAGGAAGAGGGTGGTGAAGCCCAAATGCTAGGAAAGGGGGGGAATGGAGGCCCCTAGGCAGATCTGACAACACCCTGACTCCCCTAACATCACTAAATAGGTTCTGCACCTAGAGTAGCCTAATCCGTGACTACCCCTAGAGATAGGCCCTGGATAGGGGGGCATGATTGCTCTAGTCAGCCACCCCACTACAATTAAAGACAAAATGGGTAAACAAATAAGGAAATACACTTAGCTTGCGAAGACACAAAAGAGATCACTCAAACAATCCTCCAAGAGAACTCCAAGAAGACACTAGTCAACTACAAGCACTTCCAACCAGGACAGAGGAAAATTGAGCTATGATCAACGCCTTGCTGAAGAGACTAAAGGTATTTAAACATCCAGCAAGGGTATGTCAATCAGCAGCAGAAGGTGGAGGTCACTGCTAGGTCCTAGGAGGAGAAGGATATCACTCCACAACAGAGATGTAAAGATCAAGAATGTGCTTGCAGAGCCAAGAGAAATGACCTTCTACAGCTGGATCCAGAATGTCTGTCTGTCACACCAGTGACAACTACTCTCTGTCTCTATAAGCCAACGACCTGTTAATGTCTGCAGTCTACATTGCGGTGGCGCAACGCACAGGACATCTGTCTGAGTGCAGTCTGCATTATTGCTTCACTGCATCCATGCTGCGTGTGCTCGGGTGCTAATTGCACAGAAGAGGAGTTAGTTGTAGCACTGGTCAAAGTCTCAGGTTTAGGTGAACTTACTTTTTTTTCTCTGTGGCATTATTACTCATAAAGGGGATACGCTGGGCTTTATTGTTACTCATTAAGGGGGCATTCTGAATATTATTGTTATTTATTAGTGGGCACGTGGGGCATAATTATTATTCATGTGGGCATATGGAGAAACTCCGGGAATTATTAATAATAATTGATGCACTGGAAACTATTTTAATAATTTATTAAGGCGAACTGATTATTCTTATTCTTTAAGGACACTCTCTGCCTTCCCAATTCCACAACTGCCCTCCCCCACTCTTCCTTCTTTTGAAGTACGTCCTGTCCACATCTATTTTTCCTCTAAACTCTAATTGGCCATCATATACTGACCCTTAGGGCCCGGTCTCACATAGCGACACACCAGCGATCCCGACAACGATCAGGATTGCTGGTGTGTCGCTACATGATCGCTGCTGAGCTGCCAAACAGGCAGCTCAGGCAGTGATCAGGACAGCAGCCCCTCGGGTAACGTCGCCTAGTTACCCGCAGTGTACATTGGATACCAGCCCGCTGATGCAGGGAGCTGGTAACAAGGTACACTTCGGGTTTCCAGGTGCTGTGCAGTGCCTTGAAACCCGATGTGTACCTTGGTTACCAGCTCCCCTGCAGCAGCGCGCTGGTATCCAACGTACAGGTCGGGTTTCCAGGCACCGCCCCGCTCCTGGAAACCCGAAGTGTACCTTGGTTACCAGCTGATCGCTGGTCTCCTGTCTGCCACACGCAGCGATTCGTGCTGGCCAGCGGGAGACCAGCGATCAAAAAAAAGTCCTGGCATTTCTGACACGACCAGCGATTCACAGCAGGGGCCTGATCGCTGGTACGTGTCAGACATAGCGAGATCACTGCTGAGATTTCTGTTTAGCAGCGATCTAGCTAGCGATCTCGCTATGTGAGATGGGGCCTTTAGACCCTGCCACCACCTTTATCAGCCACTTCTCTACCACTGATTCTCGACTTATATAGTGGGGAAAATAAGTATTTGATACACTGTCGATTTTGCAGGTTTTCCCACCTACAAACAATGGAGAGGTCTGTAATATTTATCATAAGTACACTTCAACTGTGAGAGACAGAATCTTGAAAAAAAATCGAGAAAATCACATTGTATGATTTTTACATTATTAATTTGCATTTTATTGCATGAAATCAATAATTGATACAATAGAAAAACAGAACTTAACATTTGGTGCATAAACCTTTCTTTGCAATTACAGAGGTCAGATGTTTCCAATAGTTCTTGACAAAGTTTGTACACACTGCAGCAGGGATTTTGGCCCATTTCTCCATACAGATCTTCACCAGATCTTTCAGTTTTCGGGGCTGTTACTGGGCAATTTTGAGTTTCAGCTCCCTTCAAAGATTTTCTATTGGGTTCAGGTCTGGAGGCTGGCTAGGCCAGTCCAGGACCTTGAAATGCTTTTTATGGAACCACTCCTTAGATGCCCTGGCTGTGTGTTTCGAGAGATTGCCATGCTGGAAGACCTAGCCACAACCTATCTTCAATATTCTTAGTAAGGGAAAGAGGTTGTTGGCTAAAATTTTGCAATACCTGACCCCATCCATCGTCCCTTCAATGCAGTGCAGTAATCCTTTCCCCTTTGCAGAAAAGCACTCCCAAAGTAAGATGTTTTCCCCACCATGCTTCACAGTTTGGAAGGTGTTCTTGGGATTGTACTCTTACTTCAAAACACAGCGACTGGAGTTGATACCAAAAGAGTTCTATTTTGGTCTGTTCTGACCACATGACCTTCTCCCATGCCTCCTCTGGATCATCCAGATGGTCAATGGTGAACTTTAAATGGACCTTGACATGTGCTGGCATGAGCAGGGGGACCTTACATGACCTGCATGATTTTAATCCATGACGGCCCAATATGTTACTAACGGAAATGTTTGAGACTGTGGTCCGAGCTCTCTTCAGGTCATTGACCAGCTCCTTCCTCTGTAGTTCTGGGCTGATTCCTGACCTTTCTCAGAATCATCCATAACCCACGAGGTGAGTTCTTGCATGGAGCCTCAAGCCGATGAAAATTGACAGTCATCTTGTGTTTCTTCCAGTTTCTAATAACTGTGCCAACATTTGTTGCCTTCTCACCAAACTACTTGCCTATTGTCCTGTAGTCCATCCCAGCCTTGTGCAGGTCTACAATTTTGTCCCTGGTGTCCTAAAACAGCTCTTTGGTCTTGGCCATGATGGAGAGGTTGGAATGTGGTTGATGGAGTGTGTGGACAGGTGTTTTTTTTATGTACAGAAAGAGTTCAAACAGGTTCAATTAATACAGGTACTGAGTCCAGAGTAGGACGGCTTCTTAAACAAAAACTAATAGGTCTGTGAGAGCCAGAATTTTTGCTGGTTGGTAGGTGATCAAATACTTATTTCATGCAATAAAATGCAATTTAATCAGTTAAAAATCATACAATGTGATTTTTTTCTGGTTTTTATTTTTCGATTCTGTCTCTCACAGTTGAAGTGTACTTATGATAAAAATTGCAGACCTCTCCATTCTTTGTAGGTGGGAAAACTTGCAAAATCTGCAGTGTATCAAATACTTATTTTCCTCAATGTACATAGCTAGCTTTATATTTTGGGGATAATTATTAATAATGAAAACATTATTTCTGAATTATTTGGGAGCACCGTGCCACACAGAAGTTGCAGTAATAGAGGTAAATTGGGCAATTATAGCAATAGAATTGGGGGTGGCAGTGGAATTTGGAATTTATATAATATGGAAATAGATGGTGATGGTGCTGGATGTATGAGAAAGCAGCCACATGTCTGTGCTGCAAACTCTGCAGACAAATTGTGGCTGGAGGAAGTTGCAGTCTGGATCAGATGGAGAAGCAGGGAAAAATTAACAACTTCTATGAGAGAGAGAAAACGCCACGTGTGAGTCACAGGATATTTTATTCCCATGTAATTTTTATATCATCTGCAGATCTGTAAGCTCTGTAATCTCTTACATGGTCTGCAGATCTGATATCTCTGTAATCCCTTATATGGTCTGCAGATTTGACATCACTGTAATCTCTTACCTGGTCTGAAGATCTGATATATTTGTAATCCATTATACAGTGGGTATGGAAAGTATTCAGACCCCTTTAAATGTTT